>VZTL01073254.1:0-10949 GCA_013400535.1 Scopus umbretta | reverse complement strand
CTGCTGCTGCTGCTGCTGCTGTTCTCGGAGCTCTGAGAGTCGGACTGAGCATCGCTGCTCTCCTCCGAGCCATCCGAGAGCTCCTTCAACCCATCTGGAACATCCTTCTGCAAATAGAAGAAACAGATGTAGTTACTCACGCCACAATAAACTCTCACAGTTAACAACATTCTTAAAAGTAGGGGTTTTCTTTATTTACCAAGCACTGATTGTGGATTTTTTTATGCTTCAGAGCAATGTCAGAACTGCTTAGCCACTGGCCTCAAACACGCACACTGCCTTCTGCGAGCCCATATCAAACACTTCACGCAACCCCAGCTGGCACGTCTTTTACGCCGCCCTTGTCATCACTTTGCAGGTATGCTCTTCCTTAACTTCTTCTCCCTCCCTAATCACTAACTCTAATACGCTCCTGCGTTATGAGAAATCCAGTCCATTTTTGCACTGCATGATAGAAGAAAAGCAGTCTGACAGCTGTGTCCCACAGTCCCAGGTGATGTTATTTTTCCAACCAGGTTCACAGCAGCCCGGCCTGCTGGCACAGACCCTTGCAAAAACAGACCTGGCAGGCATCTCTGCGCGGTGAAACGTCTGCGCTGCCAAAGGCCGCGGCGGTAGGTTCACGTGCATTCACCGGCGTGTTTTTGGGCTGGTAACAGCCAGCCGAGAGCCAGCAGCGGTTTTCATCCTGTCCACACCTAAACCCAGACTGCCCTCTAGTGATTAGCCCGACGGATTCTGATTTTAGCCTACATTGCAGGTCAGTGCTAATTACTGACAACAAACTGTTTTCTGCTGATGAGGTCTACGGTTGTGGTCATTAATGTCGCCACTGCCCAACCACCCAAAACCGCCCTGGCCACCTCGCAGAGGCGCTGAGGCGAGAAGGGCAGGACAGCGGCCGGAGGCACCAGCTCATCCCCACCCGATGCCGGCCATCCTCATCCCCGCTCCTCTGCTTCTGCCCCAGCACCTCGCCCGAGTCCTGCGACATGCCTGAAATTATGCTATCGTCCTGCATTCCAGTAACGTAATTGAAACTGTAAATGTTTATTGTTCGAGGCAAACAGGACAGTGGTTGTAACAGCTGGACAAACAAATAGGTCTTTGTGCATCGGATGGCAAAAGGTCCTTCTGTTAATACCCACGGGAAAGAGTACATCAAAACACCTCTCCCTATAACAGGAGACAACTGATTTCTTGTCCTTTCTCTGAAATTAGAGCTATGACTCATTTCCACACGTAAGGCCAAAAAGTACTGAAGATGACACAAGTGTTATCAATTTAATTAACTCCGGATTTCTTCCATCAGCAAGGCGAACTAATAGGTTCAGATAGTCAATTGTATTTTCATCCTGCACTTCAGAAATAAAATTCTTTTAACTGCATATTAAAAGTTACTTGTAAACCACAGCGGAAGAGAAGATATCACCAAAAGCAGAGGGGAAAAAAAAATCTTTCTATTGATATCAAGCGTCACCAAAGCTGACAATGATTAAGCTTGCATATCCCTAATGCTGACACTCCCTTTGTTAAACCTCCTTTAAAGCTTGACCTTTAGGAAAGATAATTTAGTCACCTGAGATGCAGTAATTACATATTGATCTATGTCAGTTTTTTCAAGATGTCTCTTTCAAAGTCTTCTGCTGAGAAAATGTGAAGCCTCGGCGTGGGATGCCTTCATCTCCTGCCAGGTCAGGAGGAACACACAAGCAGCTGGAAAGCCTGGACTTCTTGGCTTTTCCTGACTTGGCATTTCTGGTGGGAGGGGGTAAAGATGATGGAGCCAGACTCTACTCAGCAGTGCCCAGAGAAAGGGCGAGAGGCAGCAGGCACAAACTGAAACACATAAATTCCACTTCCACATAAGGAAAGACTTCCTCACTGCAAGAATGATGAAACACTGGAACAGGTTCCCAGAGAAGTTGAGGAGTCTCCATCCTTGTAGGAATTCAAGACTAAACCATGACTGGACACGTTCCTGAGCTGCCTGCTCTAGTTGATCCTGCATTAAACAGTGGGTTGGATGAGACAATCTCCAGAGGTCCCTTCCCACCACCACCATCCTGCCATTCCAACCTCCCCTTGCTTCCACAGACGGCAGCCCCATTAGCTCGCAAAGCCCGTACAATGTCAACGGCTCTCCTTCCAGCTGGGCCTCTTCCTACCAGTGAAAGGTCTTCACCAGTATCTTCTGATGCCGTGTCCAGTCTGCACTGTGGATCCTGCGCTCTCTCGAAATTTCTGTGCAAGACGTCAGTATAAGGTCTCCATTAACATCAACTCCTGCGTGCACCTGCAGCTCACCCTACTGTAAGTTCTGCTTTCGAAGCAGAAGTGAACTCTCCACTGCAGAACCATCTTCTCTACACTATACTTGTTCTTCTCTTAATAAGTGAAGTTATTCCTTTCAGTGAACCATACTCGATAATCAAATAAAATTTGGCGTCTTAGCTGTCAGTCCTTTAAAGGCATCTGGTACGATGGGGTGCACCGGTTTTAGTATCTGTGGTAAAAGTTGAACTGGTCAGACTTCTTCAAATATCACACTAAAAATATTCCTCCAGACTGGAATCTTCCAGGCTGCTGCTATACAGCAAATCCACTGCATAGCGTGGAAAAATCCAAGGGTAAATGCACACGGGCAGAACTACAAGACGATCACCCAAAGAGGGACAGACGCTATTTTGTATTCAACAGTAGCAATGAATTTGGGACCAACAAACCTGAAGACGGCAAGCAGAAACACACTTGGAATTCATCAAGCATAAAAACACCATTGGGGTGAGAGGTCTTACGTGAAGGTCAATGAGCTGACGTACTGGCCTTCCAAATACCGCACCTTGCAGCGACTCAGCACGGCCGGCGGTCGCTGGGATAAAGGCAAACCTCGGCGCAAGCAGAGGCCGCGCGTTTGCTGCCGTGCCGCGGGATGGGGAGCTCACGTGCTGCACCGAGAGCACGCGCGGCTGCAGGAGGGGGACAAGCACCAGCAGCCGCTCCGCATCCCTCCTCGGGCAAAGACACCCCCAGCATTCCCACCTCGATGGCAGCGATCCAGAGGAATCCAAGAGAGAAACAGGGGCATCCAGAAGTGAAGAAAGTCTAAGACAAATATACACAATGTGTGTGTGCCTCACACATTGATTTTGTTTAGGTTTTTCTATTTTGCTTTTTTCTACTTTGATCTTTTATCTCTCAGCCTCCTGCCAAAATGAGTCCAGTTTCTCAGCATATCAACTTTCAGTCTAAATCCTAAAAGCGTACGTGGAAAGTGAGAGCATCAGCTTCACTAACGTTATCCAGTCATGGGTCTTTTCAATGCCAAGTACGGGGGGAAGCGATAAATAAAACTATACAGAGACACAAACTGGGTAACCAGGGAGTACCAGAGACAATGCCGAAGATCGAGAGTCCCCAGCTGATGGGCCACCAGGACCCTCCAGATAGCTCCGGAGAGGGCCAGCACGAACTTTGTTAGTAATGCGATGGGGAAACAGAGGAAAACAAGGACTTGGGACATTGGCGGGGGGAGCTGAGGGATGATGCAAAGCTTATAAAGGAAAGATGAGGGGGAGGGGGAGGACCCAAGTGGGGGAACGGAACAAAATCGCACGCCCAAAGCTCACCCTGCACATGCAGCCTTCGCAAACCATGAAAAATACCACATTACAAGAAACTCAAATACCAGAAGCTACCAGAAATTCAGCACTTTTGCTACAAGTATTTAAAGGTCATGATAATTTGTTTTATGCTATAATATTTAGGGGTACTTGGAGTTAACTTTTCCCCAGGGGACCAAGCAGACTGCTCAGGCTCTGTGAGAAGCGACCAACACATCCTCACAAGGGCAAAAGCAGCTCGCCTCGAGATTCAGAGCTGTCCCAGCGGAGCAGCGCTGGCTGATTTGGGGAGTTACACGTCCCGCCAGCAGCAGAGCAAGTCCGGAGCACCTAAGCATTTTTAAAGAGATTAAATGTTATTCTTTGCTTCCCCCTCCTCATGCAAAGCTTGGCTATTATCCCTAGACCGGTGGAACAGTCATTTTGGGATTCAGTTTGGTGTTTGTATCACCATTGTCAAGCAAGAGCGTGTTTGAAGGTGTACGCCCCCCACATCCACCCTGCTTGCTACAGCCAAAAATACACAGCACCTAGCAAAAGAGAAGCCTGTCCATCAGCTCAGGACCTGACCGCACCAGCCCTTAAACAAACCTTTGCAGCTCAGTCGAGAAAGCAGCCGTGTTTCTTGAGAACTGCAAAGCGTGCCTTGTGTGCTCTGCTTTGGGGGAGTACCTGCTCACCACCGTGAACAGCCTCATCACTGAGACACTGAGTGCTCGGTGCCTTGCAAATCAATTCTGACTACTACAGTTAGACAAGGTGTGGGGAAAGGAGATGGTTAAGTACTTGGAAACAAAGGGGCAAAAAATAAGAACAATAAAATCACATTAATAAAAATTAACGTGAAATTTAGTTCAATTGCTAGTTGCCAATAGGAATTTTCCTCTGGAGCATCTCCTGGCCATGAGCATTAAGCAAACACATCCAGAAATACCTAACCCATTGAGCATTATTTCGCAGAACTGACATACACCTCGGTTACGATTCTCTAATCTGTTTTACCTATCTTTATCATGAAGTCTAACCAAAAAAGTAAAGGAAGACCCTGGCAGCCTACCAGCCTCCTTCCTTCTAAGTTCAACGATACCATAATCCAGTTTGGCAAGCCAGCAAAAACGCAAGTGCAACTCTGCTTCACTCACCAGCTATTTTAGCATAAGCTTTTTCTTTTAAGAAGTGTGATTTACTGGACACCTGGCTCTCCTTCTCTCCACTGCGGTGTAACAACACATCGCCTGGGGAGCAGTCAGCCCTGTTCTTCAAAGCTTTCTATTTCTAATTGCCACCTAAGCCATCATGTTTTGTTAATCACGGATCCTCCAAAGGATTTCTCATTCAATGCATCGTCTTCACAATTCCCAGGCTCCGCCTGGCACTGCGGTGGGACTACACACGGCAAAGGGGACCTGGGACTGGCACAGCAGGGCTCAACATCTCCCTCTTTCCTGGCATTCTGGGTTTCTCGCTGCTCCATGGAAGGTACCACCTCCAGACTACGCAGCCGCAAGGAAGGAAAGCTGACAACAAAACAACATGTCTTTAGATACGCAGGACACAATATGCCTTTGGAATAACTAGTATAGACTCCTAATTAATAGAAATCATTGCCTTTAATCAACCTACTCCTACACCAAGTTAAAATAATATTGGAGTTTTGCTGAGGCATAAGGAAAAATAATCAGTCTTAATTTGCAGATCTTATGAGCAAAACAAACTGAACCACCACAGTAACTCCGACAGTCCGTTTAGTTGTTCAAATGCGTACTTAAACTTGACTTTGCCTGGATTTACTCTCTAGACATTGAGTTTGCCTTTAATCTACCCCACTAACAACGTGCTTGCAGTCTTTCAAAAGGGACTTTTAGGTTTTTTTACATCTTGAATTATATTGTTCTTCTCTGAAACTTTTCAGCATAGCTTTGCTACATCGTGACACAGAAATCACTCACAATGACTCAACTACTTGTCTACTACCAGACCTAAATCTTTTTCTGAGTCACAATGGTCTGACCAAACCCTGCTTTCCAGCCTGGATTTAGGGTCTGCATTCTTTATTCCTAAAATGTACAACTTCATTATTTCTCTGTAGTGAAACAAATGGTGCAAGAATAAGTCCAGTTTATCAGCAAACAGGTAACTACTGTCCCTTCACTGTTGGTGAACATGTTTTTCTGGGCAATTCTTAGTTGACTCCCTTGGTAAAGTAACTGGCACTTTTAAAGAAGTTTCTCATACATTTTGAATATTTTAGGATGAGATTAATGTCATCTCAAATGTTATTATTTCTCTCTGTCAAGCACGGAGTATGGCAAGGGAAGTGGTTCCAGCAGAGACTCCTACACTGGAGAGGTCTGTGTATAGGGAGAGGAATCCTATCTTATGGCACAGTCTTCAGAGTCAAATTTACAGCAAATCAAGAACAGTGTGAGCAGGCTTCATTCTAGTAGTTTAATTGGGAGAAAAGGTTTCAAACAAAGATTATTTTTAAATACGCCAACCAGATAAATCAAGGAATCTACATGTTTTCCCTACAAATGCTGTCCGCCTACTAGTCACAGACTGAGGATAAGGTGACAGACTGAGGGTAAGGTAATTTTTCATTTCTAGATACAAGTTGAGATCAGTAGAGATGAAGTTACCCTTTTAGGGCTAAAATTTCACTACAATTTTCATTACTCCCTCACTTTTGGGATAGAAATGTGAATAAAACCCAGCACCTTCAGTTGTACTTCCAGCACGCAGGTACTCGCCACCAAGCATGAAGACTTAAGTGTTTGTATTTGGAGGGAAAGTTTACGCTACCTTCACGCTACTGAGGAATAGTTCCTGCTTCAGGATTATCCTAATCCAACGTATTTTTAAATGGATAAAAGTCACCTGAGCATTCAAACAAGATTCCCCAGCCGAGCCACTTACCTTCAGCGTGTACACTCCCATGCGCCCCGGGACCTTATAGAAAATGCCCTCTTCCCCTCGGGAGTTTGTATGTAACATAGCATTCAGGCATGCAAGAGGAGAAGTCCCACTGAAAACAAAAACACAAGGTTAATGTGTGAATGTATTTGGTCAGTGTTAAATCTTCTGCTGGGAGACAATCATGGCCCCTCACCTGACCATCCCGCATGCAGAGGCAGAAGGATTCCATATCCAACTTCTATTCCCAAGGAGAATACAAGTTGGAGCTGCCGTAATAAGCCACAGTGAAACCAGTCCACATACCCACGCTCCAGTTCCAGAAAAGGAAAAAAAAAAGCAAACGAAGAAGCCCCCGAGTCCAGGCTCCCAAATACTTCTTTGCTGAAGATCAAAACTGTCACACATTTTTAAAGCTGTAGATATTCAGCGTTGCTCATCTGAAACTCGGAGCAGATTTGTTGTGAGCTAACTACTGATTGCAGAGATATTTAAAGTTTGGGGTTTTTTAAAGAAAACCCACAGCGTACTGAAATGAGACTTGTGGGATAAAGAATAGAAACCAGTTATGCAATTTCTCCTGAAAAGAGTGGAGATCTCCAATCCCGGCCTGGAGAACCGAGACAGAAGATCCATCTTTTCACTGGTGCTGGTGGGGCTTTCTCCGTTTGTTTTTTTTAAACCCATCCCACTGCAGACAGAAGCAAAATCAGGTGGACAAGGCAAGACAGGTGACTTTGGTTCCCACTGCAGGGCTGGGCTGATCACACCCTCTACTCAATAGGTGTCCTTGCTCACAAAGCATATTCATATCGAGCACAACCCCCCGCACAGAAATTAAGTGAGAGGTTTTCGCCTCCCAACACCCTGTCACAAAGGCTGGACCCAGAACCATCAAATTGACTAAAATCCCAAATTTGTGACTGGTTAACGGAAATCCCTGAGCAGAAGATACAGCTGTTCGTCTGTAGTAAGTTTTGCTATGAACGTTCAAACCAACCTGCATCAAAAGCAGTGAAATAAGACCTGGGAGGACAGGGAAATAAATAAAGGCGAGGATGAGCACAGCCCTCCAACGATTCAGGCAGGGCACATGCCCCCCAAGTTCTGCCTAAGGGCAGCAAAACAGCTCAGCCGAATTACTGATGTCTAGTACAAGGAGAAGCCAACATCCTGAAACGGGTCTGGTCTCCTTTGCCCCGCTGCACACAAGCTAACAGGTAGACCCTACAAGGAACAAGCTAGCAGGTAGGAGACCCTACAAGGAACACCGGTCAGATATGCCAGCTCACGAACCACAGAAATATTTCTGAATGTAAGCTTCTCTGAAATACATTTGCACACAGTAGACGACCTCTGCTCATCATCTCTTCGACTCGCCCCATAAAACTCGGCTCGGCGCTCCCTGCCGCTCCCACAGCCTTTCTGTGCACCTTCCCCAAGGGCTCAGCAACTCCTACAAACGCAAACACCACAACTGGAAGCAACCCTTCTCGCACTAGCTTCACCAAGGCTACGTGCTAACTTCACACGGCTAATCCTCTTCTCCAGAAAGCCACGGGGTCTCCCCAGAAGCTACAATTCAGTACAATTTCCTACAGCAACCCCGAATTCTTTCCAAAGGCATTGCTCCCCGGGGTCTACCCTTCCCCTCTTCAAGTCTTTGCTCCTGGATACGATTTCTGCATGCAAGAACTGCACACAAGTATATTGTATACAGGCCCAGCCGCATCTGGCAGCATAAACAATATACCTGTCCTTCTCCCACCAATGTTCATCATCATCCCTCCCATCGCTGCATCTAGAAAATTATCACTTTATACTTCTTTCCAAGATCACTAATAGCATGTTGAATAGCACTGAACACACCAAAGCATTCCCATGTTCAGGAAGCTCTGGGGCAGCAAGGAGAGCTCTGCCACGTACCTGACCTTCAGCTCACAGAGTACGTTCTTTGTAAAAACAGTATCAGAGCAGAATAAGAATATTAAGCCAAGTATCTAACACAGTCTAGGCAGAGCTGTGCTTTGGAAGCTCACCAAGGAATGAAGCCTTGGCAGGACCTATCTTTACAAAAGCTATACTGGTCTGGCATCTACACTGCTCCCACTGAATTGACTCCATTGTTTAACAGCTTATCCACTATTTTAGCTTTATTTTTTTCTCGTGTTTACCCATCTATAGTTTCATGTCTTCCTCTACAGACTCTTCTAGAAAGCTGGCACAGATGTAGCACTATTCTAGCCTTTCATAAAGCTTATTGTGAAAATTTTAGAAGCTAAAAACCAGTTGGCAAGTCCCAGCTAACTTTAAAAAAGGAGGGGGGGGGGGGTAGATTTGGGTATAAGATGCATGGTCTTCACATGACATTACATCCTTCCTGCCTCTGTGAGCGAGTACTCACAAGCACTCGAACCCTCCCTTTACTAACCATCATGTTTTCACGGCTATCGCCCAGTTGAAGCCACCACCCTGGGTGCAGGCTGGCAGTTCATGCTCCTGAACAGATTCCCCCCACGCAGCTGCAGACCGGGAGAGCGGCGGCTGCTGCTGCAGGGTTACGTGGGCTGCCTGACCAGCAGCTCCCAACCTCACTGATCCGCATCTCGATTTGACATACAAGCCTCCAAACTGAAAAAAACCCAGACCTCAAAGAGATATGAAAAAACAGATGAGAGGGTCACCCCGGAATTTGGATGAAGCCCTAACCACCGGGGCTGTCCTAAGCCTGCCCGTATCCCAGGGAAAAGCACTCTGGGCATTTCTCTGGTAAAAGGTGCTGCTGCATTACTACAATGCCTGACCCACAGCTCTGAGGGTTTGCGAACAAATAAACGTGCAGTGAGACTGTGCTTACGTTAATTTTCGGAGGTGAAACTTGGTCTCCTCTGAATGGAAAGATTTCATCCCTTGCTTGTTCTTTGCTGCCCCTTTGCTCAGAATCCCCCAATATTCACTTACTACTTTTTTCCAACTACCTGTGTTTTACACCCAGCCTACCTTTTGTTATTTTAAATGGAACAGCTGCCTAACAATAGCCTTAGGAACTAGATGTTATTATGCCATTTATTTTATTGCTTTTTTTTTTTAAATAATGAAGGCCATCTCCGTTTGCCAGGAACACATACCAGATCACCAGCCGTGTCTGACAGTTCCTGTCATTCCACCTCAAAACCAGTAGTTTGAGAAGCAGATGAGGTGAAAGATGAGTTCCTGCCCACTCCGGATTCAGCATTTCAGCCACTATTTCACTTCAATCCCTTCCATCCCATCCAAAACCATACTGCTCCGCATGCAGAGCCACAGTCAGTCTCCAATACTGCTGACCATCAGCTTCCATTAACATGGCTGCTATCGGACCAGTCCTTTTGCAGGTCTCAAAAACAGGCTTCATCCTTCAGAAAAGATGAAGTGGAGCTCAGCAAGACTATGGCATGACTAGTTCGTGACTGCCATGCTCCTCCATGTCCCCTTTTGGGAAGCTGTATTGGATCTGTTGGACATCAAGCCCCTAACTTGATTTTTAAAGCTTCTGAACTGAAACATTCTCCAGCTTTGTGATCACGGTCATCAGTCACCCTGGGCTCTAAATAAGCTCGAGCTGTTGCTCTTGGCTTGCAGATGAGGGGTCCGAGGCGCGGCGGCACAAACCTTCTCAGTTTACAAGGGCAGGAATTGCGTTACGGCTTTTGAGGACAGTCTCACTGCAGGCTCCCGTTCTACCAGTTACCTACGGCACACTGGCTGGCCAGCTTATCGCTCTGCGGGCGGACAGCACGTGCACAGTTGTGGCGGAAGGAGAAGGAAGGTGTATCCACGCTCGTTAACATCGGATCCTCCCGAAGAAACCGGAACAAACATTACCCCTCCCACCAGCTCCGCTCCATCACCTTCCCACAGCTAGTGCTCGCAGAGGCCAGAGGCTGCTTTGGCCCTTCTGCCCTCTCTCCAGGTCGGGCTGTTTTCATTTAATGATTTAATTAAGAATCTTCCAAAATGAGCCAAGACCAATTATTACTTTCCCATTGTGTTAAATGTCCGTATTCCCCCGTTTTCACAGACCGCCCTGTTTTCACCCAGTATCAACAACAACCGCTACAGAGAGGCAGCGGGCAGCAAAGGGATCTCGCTCTCACAGCTAAATGCAGGGTCAAAATATTTGTCCAAATGCCAGCAATTTGGTGCAAATGACTATTAAAAGCAGAGCTATTCCATACCCTAACAGAGGCTGAATTTGAATGCAAGCAGTACAGCACCCTACAACCCCTCTAGGGCTTGCTTCGATACTACACACAGGGTGCGGGTTTGGGGGCTTTCGTTTGTTTTTGGAAAGAAGGGAAGGTTTCTGAATCAAAGTTACATTTTCTTCCACTAATTCAGTTTGCAATGTTCGTATCTGGGCTGCGATGCACA
>VZTL01073252.1:0-16634 GCA_013400535.1 Scopus umbretta | reverse complement strand
AAAAAAAAAAAAAAAGGATACAGGATTACTTCTATAACACCACTAAATGTTCTGTATTAATTAAGATAATTTTTTGCACAAAATCTCTGTATTGTCTTTTTGGTAAAATAATCGAAAGAACAGAGTGTCAGAGTTCTAATTCATTTTTATTCTGTGTGTTCAGAGGCAGCGATCTTTTCAGAGATTATTTATGCAATGATGGTACCAATCAAACTGCATCAGAGACAGGTTCCCTACAGAGCACTGAAGACTTCTGGCACTTCTAATAGAGTGTAAATCCTAATTAACTCAGATTAAACCATCCTATCTGAGATAGTCCACCAATTATTATTATGAACAAAATATTTGCTACCATGTAGAAGAAAACTGTTTGTGATTAAACTAAGAAACAAAACCAACCCCTCCTTTTTGAACGTGTGCTATTTTTTTAATAGTAGAGAAAAGGAAGACTCTGTCTTTCTTTAGCATTAAATACAAAATCCTTGCTTTTTGTTCTAAAAAGTGGAAAGCATTTGTGCATTTTTTCCTGTGCGTGCAGGCATGACTGATACATTCACAGTACAGGAGAAAGATTAAAACTGGGAATTTACATCTGGGAGAAGGGCTCTGCTCTGAGTTCTGCAAAGACATCCTTATGGACCTTAAACAGCCACGGCAGCAAAACCTCTGAAGTTGGATGTAGGTGTTTACCTTAAATGCCCACCTTAAAACAGCAATGTTAAATAAATATCAAGTCAGAGAGATCTGTAGGCACCCAGTGCCTTGTTTCTCCATTCTTGCAAAGAATATGGAGGTGTACAGTTCCATTTGGTAACATCTACGAGGTACTGTGGGACTTGTGGTCTACAGGTTGGCCAGCCTTAAAGTAATAATGATGATCTTACCTCAGAATCTGAAGCATTGCCTGTGTTTCTCTGTCCTGATTTCAGAGACGTTATCGTTACCAGAGAATGGTTGTTTATTATCTAAGCAATTATTTGTCCTATTCAAGAGGAACTACTAACTGGGGAAAATGAGCATATGCGTGTGTTCTAGCTCAGCATTTGCACTGATTATATAGCAGAATATTCCAAATCCTGGATTAACTTCATATAAGCAAAAGAGTAGGCACAGAAATGAGAACCTGCAAGAAACAATGGAAAAAACCCACCTCTTACTTTTATGTCAGAAGAGTGGCAGCCATTACTTTCCTCAGTACTGTCACTGATCTTGGAAGAGTTCAGAGAATAAGGTAGTTTGTTGTGCTGGGCATCACTGCCACTGTATTTCCTTGTTCTCTTTTTATTTATACCCGTCTGCTGGGTCTTGTCAGGTACTGAGATGTTCTTGCACAGCTTCTAGCACAACCAGATCTCAAATCCACTCTCAGGGATCTGAGCATCACTGTAGCAGTAGAACAAAAGACATGCACAGGTCTGTACCCGCACCCTGTGTTTTTAGAATTTTTTTAAATTTATGACATCTAATTCATTTTAAGAATTTTTTTTTTAATTTATGACATACAAATTAGTTCCTCTTATTTCACGCACTGATGGCACCAACAAGCAATCTTTCTTCAGTTGCAACCGCTCTGTCAAGTTCCATTCCCCTCTGAGTTTTCCTTCAGCAGTAACCATCTCATTCCTTTAACGGAAGCCGGCTCCAAACCCGCTGTGTATTTTCTTGTACACAGGTCTAGCAGCAGTAAAGAGCAGGAACACATCTCTCTGAATTCTACCGTAAGGCAAGGTTTCCATTAGAAATGACTCATTGGTATTGCCTGACTGAGACAGTCAATTGTAAGGCTTTCCTAACATGAATACAGCTGATATTTCCAACCATATTTTTTCCCAAACATTTCCTCTTGCGGTATCCTCAGGTAAACAGCAAAAATGTTACTTTTGGGGAGAAATGTGCAACACTACAGCTTTTATGGGCACAAAAATGCCACCCTTCCCCTCAGCTATCTCCCCTGCCCATCACCATTACCAGTCCTTATTCACATTACCACACTGGCCACAGTTTCTAACGCAGACTAAAATTAGTAGTGTAAAACTTGCTTACCCTACTCGAACAATGAGTTCGATTCTAAGGAAGAGTGTGACTAACTATTTGCCCTGACCCATTGTGATCCCTTGTCCCTCATTTTAAGGGCTTGCACAGCACCAGGAAAACAGAAAAGAGCCATTTGCAGTCTATTGGAAACAAAAGGAAAGGATTACTGGTCATTTTTTTGTCCACTCCCTTCTGCACAAAGGGAACACGCATACTAAACTTTATGGTTTTTCTTCCCTTGATTACTATCTGAAACTTTCATCTAAATATATTTTTGGGAGAGATCAAAGTAAAAGACTGTAGATTTGTTTGAGTTTCCCCCACCATTCCAAAATATCAAAAAATGCCAGCAAGATACTCAAATAAAGAGATGTAAAAGTAAAATAGATTCCCAGTGGTGACATCTGTTAGTATAAGGATTATTCAAACATCTCTAGAGTTTTCCAAAGAAATGCCAGGATGGCTTCCTACCAAAAGGCAGCTCAGCCTAATAGCCTCCTTGGCTAAGTCTACATACAAACCACGTTTCTATATTTTGTTGGCAGTAAGAAACCCACATGCTTGTCTTGACATGGAAATAAAAAGAGATTCACAGGGAATCTGAAAATGCATATGCTGGGGAACCAGTTTAAACTGACCTTGGGATTAGAGAAATATCTTTTTGTGAAGCTGAACACAATTGTCAATGCATGGTTCAGTAAAAAATACATTTCTGCTGAAAGCAACTTGATTGTTTGGTGCAAGGCAGTTTCAATTTAAGAGAACACCAGCATGATCAGGTGGTCCATAAAGGAATACTTCCTGTCCGTTTTGGATAAAAATGACTTGTTTTACCTACAAATGTGACACATGAATGCTGTGTGACACATGCAAGCATGTACAAAACCTGAATAAACTTGCTGCCAGGCCCATGGATGCAAGAAAAAACGAGAAGGACCCACTAGAAACTGTGCAGTAAACAGAAACAGAGGCCATGACGCTACTCTGAAGTTGTTCCCAGCCACGTCATTCTCCATTTTCCTCCTACCTCTCAGGTGGCTTATGCAGACCACCTACAAACTCAGCTTCGTGGAGAGTGTTATACACAAGACATGGGTATTATTCCATTTGTATTAGTTTAAGAAGCCAGCTCACGCCAGTGGAATTGCACCAGTAATGATTTGAGGTTTAACACCAGCAGCTCCACACCCCAGGTGGAAATACCATGATGGTTTCATTACACTAGGAATTTCGTAGAGCCCATAAACTGATGAATAAACTTTACCTGAGGATTGCAACAATATTTATAGCATTGAGCACAAAACCATTAGAACTCAACGTTTCCAAGCCTGAGCACAGTTACTAAGAAACTTAATTTGGGAGAGATATACCAATACATCAATGAAATTAAATATAAGAAGACAGCATTTACCCTGATTCCGACACATGATGCTTGTGAGTGATAATGATTTTTTCCTCCTTTAATTAAAATTCACTTTAAAGTGTTCCCTAAATAAAACGTTGCTTAAAATGTAGCATTTCCTTAAGAGTCTATCACTCACACGAAGCTTTCAGAAACAATCACTGCAACTTAAAAGGCACTATAGGATACTTAGACTAAAGTTATCTCACAACATGTTAGCTGGCTGCTTTGTTATTTGAGCTCTAAATGTTAAACATGTGGAAGCAACATGAAAGGATCTTCCCTGTAAAGCGCATTTTCTAAATTCTCTCTATCTGTTATTTAGAACCCCATAAAGATCTGTGTGTGTCTACCCATCTGCAGCCACATTTATTTTTACATGTTTTTGAGTGCATATCTCTCAGTGTCGTAAGGTCTTCATAAATAAATCAACCTACTTAGATCTGCATGCTTTGAATAACAAGTCAGCCACCAAACCAGCAGATGGATACATTTTTAATTAGGTAAGCAGTCAATGCCTTTTGGTTTGAAAACTCTCTTGTTTCTCTTAAAAAGATGGAAAGTAACCAAATTAAATCCAAAACTGCAGTGGGGCAGCATAGTGGTTTCAATCTGCACGTAGCTGCAAATCCGCTTGGAGCCCAGCCTCTGTGACAACTTGAACAAATGCAATATTTTATATCAAGCAAACCTCAAAGTGAAACATTTAAGGATCTTGCAAAAATACGTTGTAAACAATATGTATTTTTCAATAACACATGTGGTTACTTATGCAATCTTCTCACTTGAGCAAGACTCTCTGATCTTAATTCATTTACTGTGTTGCCTTTGCAATCTCTCAAGCAAAATATTTTTAAGCAGCAACTTTTAATTTACATAATCAGACATACTTTCCTGAATAACATGGAAGAAACTCAGAATTAACAACATCTTGTACTGCTTAAATAATCCATGAAAAGAAACCTCAGCAGTTCCAGTTAACTTCTTCCCACAAAAAGGTTTTCAATTTTGGACTTAGAACAAAATTTAGCATGATGGATACACGTCTTATCCATACCGAGCTTTCCACTCTCCTCTGAATTTCCCCGGCTCCAGAAAGTCCAGGTAAATACCCCAGGGCACACCAGCCCTAGTGGGAAGGCTGGCCCATGCCAGGGAGCCCCAGAGTAGACCTCTATGTGCCAAGGACTTCCAGAACACCTTGCCGCCCACAGGGAACGGGTCAGCCTGGAGCCATCTCTCCCACGGTCCCTGCCTTGCCTCTCCCTGTTATGTTTACCTTATTGGCTCCCATTAAACCAAAACAAGGCCTTCTGTGTCCATTTAATTCTTCTCCCCACAAGAGTTTGGAAGTTTTCCTGTGGTTTCCCAAGTGGCCTTCTCTCACTCTTCTGAACTAGTGAAACGAGTCAAATGAAACATCTAGCATCCTGGAGAACGCAGCAGCCCTGGCCATCATGCCTCTTCCCCAGCTGGTGCAACAGGCTGTGGCTTCACGGGGTCAGGGTAGACGTAACGGCAACTCTGACTGCCCGGGCAACGCTGGCATTGCCACTTCTCCTTTCAAGGAAGAGGAATGACTGAGAGGTAGCATTATCTAACACAAAATTAAGATTGTCTCAGTGTGACCAAGTAGTCCAGAAGACTGTCCTTTGAATAAAAAGGTGTCTCTGGCAGTGGGCGAGCCACGGCTTCTCCATGGACAAATGACTGCCTTCTACTCAGCTAAAACCACCAGTGCACCACATTTGGTGTGTACATTGACCCCAGTTTGCAGCTTTTCCCATGCACAACACCCAAAACTGTCAAAAGAACTTGAGTGCCCAATGTGAGGGTCTTATGTCAGTACTGAGGTGACAAAGTAATTTTTTTCAATCCTTATTCAGTTTTATGCTTACAAAGAAAATAAAAGATTTTAAAATTCACAAACTAAAGAAAAACTCCAGACATAAAATCTGATACTTAAACAAAATAGCTTCAAAATAAATGGACCAGGTTTAATCTTTGATGTCACTTCCTTGGATTTCATGATATAACACCTGATGTGAATTTTTTCCATTTTACTTCAGCAGACTCTTTTCCTGCTTATACTTATGGTAAAATAATAACCAAGTTTCCCATATGTTAAATAATAAAATTTAGTTCTATCATTTCTTTCTATACCTTTACAGTTCTTTTCAGTTGACTAAATGGAAAATATTATATCTCTAGAGCTGACTGGAAAAGAAATAAAGGTCTGACTCTCATCCCACTTTTATGGGGTTTGTGCTGATGTAATTGTACTGATTTCAAGGAAATTGCTTCAGATTTGTGCCATTAGTTAGATCAGAATCTAGATGTCAGTGCACCCTGAAAATACCCACCTCTGCTAAAAGGTTCAGGATTACTCTCGAGTTTTACATCCTGAAGTCTAATTGCACTGCGTAAAATAACATTTATTAAAGATCAGATATGAAGGATAAAGATGGCAATTATTTGAAACTTTAGGATATAATATTTGCCCACTGGTCTACATGGGCCATTATGCTTAAAAACTGTAGTAGTACAGGAAATAAAATTTCTCTTATATGTGGTACAATTTTATATTCTTATTTGAAATGAAAATACTATAGGATGGAGAATATTAGTAGGGCATGCTGAAGCCAACTTGTATTGTTTAGAAATTCTTTTTAGCTGATAGTTACTGTCCTGTGCTACAATTTTGCTTGTGCCTAGTTTGAGATATGTGTTGCAGCTCACAGTCGAGAGGGAAGGAAAATGCTGTAATTTTGCGGTTGCTGCTGATGAGAACTCACCCACATATTTTTTAAAAAGCAGAAAATTACAGTGGGCTACGCAGTGCCCTACTGTACCCTGGACCTCTGCGCCCACGTATACCGCCAGCACTAAAGAACTCGAGCTCAGGTCTGAGAGCTCTGTAGACTGGAAGGCCGGTGGAGGGGAGCGGGGCCCTATGCCCACTGGCAATCTGGGGGGTGTAAGGGCTGGAAAAAATGGGATGAAAATGTCCTTGCTATATTTCAGCTCTATGTTAGCAAATTACAGCTCAATATGACAAGATGAAGGATAACCAGTCTTGAGTGCTTTGCATTCAGGTATTTTTGTACTGGGATTTGGAGCCTTGTGCTCAGACTGCCCTACAGACCATACACATGGCATTGCTCTAACTCGGAGGAATAAACCCCATTAGACAATTGGCACAGTCATTGCTTTACTACTTTGTACAGTTTCTTGGTAGGAGCTGTACAACCAGTAGTTCATGTTTCATTTTACAGGCAACAGCAGAACGATGGAGGCTTTCTACTGAAACAAAGGGATTTATGATTTATATTGATCTGATGATCAGTATTGAAATAAGTTAAAGGAGGATTATGCTTGCTCCATTTAACGGGACTTCCAGACGAGTGTTTTGAACCACAAGAGTTGGAGTAAATTTCAAAACAATGGTTTTTATGCTTATCCTCCAACCATGTTCTGACCTCCTCTACTAGATCCTCTTTCAAGTAAAAGTGTGTAAGAGTCTGAGGAACACAATACTATTGCTTAATTTTGTCTGCCTTTCATTAACATTTATATGAGTTTATGCCATGCTTTTTACTGTTTTCCAGCTGATAAATGTTTTTTTAATATAATGCACAGATCATTTTGCTTATAATCACGGAAGGGAAATTAAGTTTAACATCTGAGAGCTTTAGGCAAAAATGTCAGGCGTGGACCAGATGACCACATGAGAGTTGCAGACTTTCTTTGTGCCCCAGATTGGCTGGTATTGTTTTGATGCTGTTGCGCTGGAGCAATAGCACTAACGTAATTATGAGATCAAGCAACATCTGGCGGATTTGGCACCCAGCTCACAATCGATTGTTAGTTCGGGTCAAAGGATGAATGCGCCTTAAGTGCACGTTAGGGTGCGCAATCATAAAGCTTGCATTAGCAAGGAAGGAGGAATAGTGGCATTCTTAAGTTTCATCACCCAACAAAATTGATGGCCCTCAAAAGAGCAGTGGCACAACACACAAAAGTGACGATGCCAGAGAGACTGATGCGCTGCAGGCGGTATTTGACATCTTCTGGCTGTGGGCTGTTGTGTGCTGTGATTTATGTCACCGTAATGATTGATTACTTTCAGATCATTCCCATTCTACCATATCTCTGAGAATTTCCCTCTTCTTCAAACATCTTTTTGTTCCACCAGCCCTAGGCTGCAGATGGCATCAACCCACGCATCTCCATTGTTTGATGCCTACAAGAACTCCACCATTCTTTGGGGGAAATGCTCATAGTGGAGTAGCTAGTGTCCAATTAAGTCCTGAAACTGTTGCTGTGGTCACATTAACCTTTTTATCCCCTTGCTCTTTTAGGAATTTCTTTGCGTGCAACAGTTGCAACTCAAGGATGTCTAAAAAAGTCATCAAGAAAGAAAAACAGAAGGAGATACATTTTTCAGGTTACAGGAAAGCGCTTCAGGTGATGGCTACAGCTACATCTGTCGCACCTCCACAAAAGTTCTTCTCATCATGTTTCACAAAATGAATTATCATCTCTGGCATGCAGCATTACAGCAGACTTGGTATAAAGGCAACAGGCATGCTGGAAAGCCAAAAATGCCTCTGGGATGCTTATGCAAATCATCAGTTTTCTCTGACATCTCAACAGCTCAGCGTGACACAAAATATCAATGACTCAATATTAATATCAAGAAAACACTGAACTTTTTAATATGTTTTGTTTTGGTGGATCTAACATGGCATGGTATCAGGGGAATTAGTCTAGTGGACAGTGAATATCTTAACTTCTTCAAATCACAACAAGCAATTACAACAGACTCTATTAGTTTCCATTTCCTTCTTCATCAGGAAGCAACACCACCAAGAAGACTGTATTGGCTACTACTTTCGCCACTGACAACAAGATACCCAAAAGGCCTCCAAGTGCACACGTTCTACCACACCTATCCCTTTGACTCTCTGAGTTTCCACAAAAGGCTTTTGCTGTCACCGTGTACATGCAGTACTGCTGCCCAGTGCGCTCTGGAGCTCCATGTACTCTCCCTTCCAGGAGCCCTGGAAGGTGCAAGGGAATATATCACAAGCCCCAAGAAATCCTTCCAGTTGTACGTTCCTCAAGCAGCACCAAACACCATTACTTGGATACAGTATTAAGAAGTATCAAAAAGCTTTGTTTATCCTCCCTCCAAGCACATACTGATTTGTTTTTTAAGTAGGATATAACAGTCTATAACACTTTTCATTTATCAACAATATCTGTTCTGAGTCAAATAGGAGGGATCAGCTGCTACGTAAATCTAGTAAATCTAGTAAGGATTCAAGATGTAGGACAGGCTGAGGCCATCAGTGCTGTTCATCTGCCACACAAAGGGGTTTCAAAGTTATCGGGTTCCTGTCTGATAAGAATCCAGTAAGTGCCACTTTCACCATATGGCATCAAAATCCCATGAAAGCACTGCTTCCAGCTGGATTCCAGGAGGTCTGGTAATGCCAGACAAAATACCCAAAGTACTCACATTGTGCCAAAAAAAAAAAATTACCGGAGAAAGAGAACAAAAGCAATAGGTCAGCTTGTGCCAGCTGAAGTTACAATTGATTGTCCTATTTCTTAAAACCAAAATGATCTTAAACTATGCTATTTAATATTTACATGGAGAGAGTTAATTTCTCATTTCCAGTGCTGCTCATCTCTTGCTTTGTTTAATTTCCATACAGGTAACTAGGGATGCAAGATATCTATCAATGGCTCCAAGCCTGAATATGTCCTCAGAGTGAAGATTAGAAGCACTGATCTGTGTTTTTCTTTTTTTTTTTTTTTCCCCTTTTTTTTTTTTAATAAGTATCTTAGGAAATCCTGTGAAAGCATTTAATGTAAGTGGGTCACAAAGAATGACAGGTGTCCTTGGGCAGCCTTTGAACAGGCACAAATATGTTTTCTTCCTTATTTCTTTTTTCATCAGAATAGAAAACATAAGCCCCTTTCTGTAAGCAGTATTTCATTTTTAACAGGCTCCACAACTCCTCAGAAACCATAAGCAGTGCTGAATGTAATTCAAATAGTCCTCGATACACACATTCTGGGCCTGATTTCCACTTAAACTAAGGTTTGCATTATCTTTATACCCACTGTAAAACTGTTTTCACTGCTGTAATCGCAAGGAAGGCTTTAGTCTTAGGGAAAAGGCAGACCAAAATACTTTGAGAGGGGAGGAACATATTTGACATTGCCAATTCAAACGGTAGGTACCATGCTGCAGAGACAGCACTGCCACCAACAAAATTAAAGGCTCAACCCTATCTTGTTGATGAGCCTCTGCATGGTGAGCAGTCACAGTCCTGGTCACCCTTTTGCAGAGGAGGAACAAGTGCCCAGTGTCCCACAACATGCTGTACTGACCCAGCTCTTTGGCACAATAACCTAGATCTTACAATTTAGATAAATTCAGTATAACCTGGGTTAAATGAGTCAAGACAAAAGGAGATGTATTTAGAGAATATATATATATATATATATATATATATGGCTTTCTTTTGCCTTATTGCCTTTTAGCTGCCTTCTGACAGTTGTCGTGAGCTACAGCAACTCTCAGGTAATAATAAATTACTTGAACTGACTGAATACTTGCGTAGATGGACAAGGTGATGGGGAGGAGAACCTTTCTTCAGTTGCTATTGGCCCAGAAAATAGGTTTGATGGTTCACTCTTACCAGCAAAAAGACCAAATAACCATATGGTTATCGGGCAAGAAGATGTTTGCCCAAAATCCAGTTTACTCCATTGCTAAGCCATGGTGAATTGTGTTTTCAGAGACAATGCTGCATCTTTCACCAATGCGAAGCATCAAAATTTCAAAGACTATGTAAAAGGTAGAGACTCACATGCAACGAGTGCCCTTCTTCTCTCTGCTGTACAAACTACCTGCTCCTCTCAGTATTGTTTTAATGAAAATCAGGAGTATGGCTTTTATTCAGCCAAGCACTTAAGCTTAAGTATTCACTATAAAAGCACCTCTCTTGACTTCCTCAGGATTATTCGTGTGCCTGCCTTTGGCTTTTAAGCACCTAATTGAACCAAAGCCCATGGCATTATCTAATGAAAATAACTAAATATATTAGACTCATACAAGATTTGTGATCGCCATTCCTGTGGAGCCCATTTTGTAGAATGAAGCCCATTTATAGAATAAAACGGGACAGAGGTTTCTGTTGTTATATCATCTGAATCAAAATGAAGTGACAGAGGAGTTACAAATACAGTCACAGACTGGCTGAAGTTGGGAGGGACCTCTGGAGGTCATCTTATCCAATCCCCCTACTCAAGCAGAGCCACCTACAGCAGGCTGCCCAGGACTATGGACATACTTCTTATTCTGAAAGCATCTGTGAATACTAGCAACAACTACAAGCTAAAAAAAAGAGGTATTATTCATTTTATGAGTGAGTTTAGAGATTCCCGATAGCACTGAAGTTGAAGCAAAGGCTCACAGAACAGAGACAGTAATGGATTTCACAGAATAAACTCTCCCAAGTCTCTAAACTGACAGCATCTGATGATCTTAAGATGATAAATCATAAATCACCTTGGCCTAAAGACTTGACAGTGCTCTTTTTGTGAAGTAATATTTCCTATAAAAGGACAAAATCTTCTCTCAATTTAAGCTGTATGCCTCTATTTTAGAAAGATCATCAGGACAAGGTGGAAGACAGAATTGGGTCTACTCTTCTGAAGAGAATAGTGCACACTTTTTTCTAAGTAAACTAATTTTTTGCCTGCTGAAAATTATACATTTTTAAATTTATTATTCTATCATAAAAATTCTACAGTATTTGCAAAATGCTTGTATGCAGCAGAATCAGTCTATACCTTTATTATGGACAGAAGAAATGTGGTTTATGCAGAAATGACCCTTTGAAAGTATTATCCAGTATAGTTCTGCTCCATGACTGTTGATAGGGGATTTTCCAATGGAGATAGTCTATTGTCATGGAAAGCAGGATTACCACCATAAGTTGTACAGTTCACAGATCACTATGAGATCTGACACAGACAGTGCTTGTACTTTCAGTGTTTGACTCAAAGTCATGGTCAACAGAACCCATGGGCAGGGGCAGGCTCTTCCAAAAACTGAAGCAGTCAGAAGAATGAATGGAGTGGAAATATTTATTACTAGACTGCATAGGCTTTCCACCTTCCTTACAGCTGGTGTTTCTATACAAAGATGGAGTAAGCTACTGTTTAAAAAAAAAAAAATCTGCTTAACACAGTTCCAGTAAAGTTCCTGCGAAAATAAGCCTTGACAGTAGGCTCAGCATACATGCTTTCCGTTTTGTCCCCTCTTCCAAGTGGAAATAAGCCTGACATGTGGACCTGTGTCTGACTTTCCCAACTGAAAGGGAGAGGTATTAAAATAAAAATCACTCTTAAAACTTCCTGCATTGCCACGCTCCTGCCACATTTGAGATATTCATGGAGAAGGTACATCCTATCTGGAAGCACAGCAAGGATTGGTCAGTGTGCAGAGTGTGTTCTCAGGAAAAGAAGAATAAATCTGGAGTAACTCCATTAAAAATCAAACAATATTCTGATATATATGACTGGCATATAGCTTATAAAATCTTTCCCTGGGAAGAATCAGCATTTTGCAATTTCAGCTCAGTCACTGTAACTTTCCTTACATAGTCTTCTAGACAACTAATTTTTTTCCATTTATAAGCATGTTCTGTTAGGGCCTGTGGACACACATACATAACAGCCATAAAGATCACAAATACATTCTCAATCCCTGACTGAAGAGAGTTAGTGAAAAGAAATTCTTCATGTTCTGTACAATTCCTCTATGTGTTAATCTACTTTAACAGAAGCAATTGTTTTTCTTCCAACTGCACTTGTAACACAATCACTACATTTACCCTTGCAAATGTCTGCCTGAAAACTACACATCATCCAGGGTTAAAGAGCTGGGGTTTGGGTTTTTTTCCCCCTGATCAGAATCTTTTTAACATAAAAGGTTCAGAGGTTTTCTTTGAGCTACTTCGATGGCTGCAGCCCTGCACAGGGTCAGCCAGCAATAAGCAACCCTGCCGCAATGGTGAGCTTTCTGCTCTTCCCCCTCCAATGCAGAATAAATGTCCTTTCCTTACTCTCTGGAGCACTGGATTTCCCACAGAATCATTTATTTCTGCAGAATTCTCCTGGCACACAAACCATTCCGTTCTGGTGAGCTCTGCACGTCTTATTCATAGTAATTGCGCTCACATCTTTGATCTCAGATGAGATCTCTTGTGCATATTTTGTTCTATTTATGTCTTTGATCTTGTTACTTGTTTTTCCCCTTTTTCCCAGTCGCCTGTCTTTTCATTTGAAAGACATTCATCCTACATCACAAAAGGTGAAACACTGGTGCACGTACCCCGAGTAACCCTGCAGAATATACAGGAGTACCGAGCAATTTTTGAACAGAGCGCATCTGGGTTTTGTCTCCCAGTTTAAACGAGCAGTAGCACATCACGCTGCTAACGTCAGGAATGCACCTGGGCAGCTGAAAGTAATATGTGGTACTGAGAAGAGTATATTAAAAAAAAAAAAAAGCCCGGTTATTGTGACGACCGGAGTGACAGCAGATTACCCTGGCAGAGAGGAGACGCGCGGGACCCACTGGTGTGCATGACAAAATTTTCTCTCCATGGCAACAGGCAAGTGGCAGGGGGAGAGCGCAGCAGGAGCCTGCGCCGAGCAGGGGCACGCCGTCCCGCAGCCCTCCCCGCTGCCCTGGCCAGGCTTCGCAGCTGTGCCTATGGTGGAAAGCTTCAGCCTCCAAAGCACCTTTACAGTAGACTTGCCCCACAACAGTAATTTAGAAATAAATCAAAGGAAGCAATAAATATTTGTGACTTCTCAGGTGCTTGTATTGTTAATTCTAAAATACTAAAAGCATCACAGTTGCCCCAGCGGCATCCTGCGCATTGCTGGCTCTGGCGCTTAGCTAGGAGCTCCTCAGTGGGCCCATAAGCATGTGCTGCTCTTGCACTTGGAAGTCAGGATTTGGATTTATGGTTGAGAGTAAAAATGCAACACTGTTTTGCTAAAGCTGGTTCTTCACAAGGTGTCACAGCAGAACAGAGGAATAAAATTTCCAGGGCTCAGAATCACTATGGTAAGATGACCTACATTTACTACAGTGTTTCATGGGGATTAAGCTGAAAGACTACAGGGATCTCCAATTATGAGAGAAAACGCATTGGTAGGTAAGAGCTATGTAAAAAACTGCCTCAAACCCCACATTCAGTCAAAAAATCACAAACGCTTCTTTGCTGTGAAACAATTGCTATTTATCATTCCCCTCGGCTGTGCCGGCTTGGCTAAAACCGCGGAGGACTGACAGAGCAGATCTACGTGACAGAACCATGACGAGTATCCTCTGCTCTCCTTTATTACCTCACAGACAAAATCTTATATCAATAATAAATACAGAATCGTCACAGGAGGCTACAGGGCTGGTTAAGGATGAGTGACAGTTTCCATCTGAGAATTTATATAGATGAATCAACACTTTTGCACTAGAATTTCTCAAGCTATGGGAAACATGTGGATGAGGGGCAGAAGAGTGCGTTGGGAAAGTTGTTTCTAAGTGCCAAAGTCTGTTTACCAAATCTCAGCACAATTCTCAAGCAGCCACATATGTTCATACTATGTTCTAGTACTGAAAAGGTCATAAATCCCTGTTTGGCACATGGAAGGTACGGTAAAGCTACTATGTTATGGCAACATAAAGCTACTAGCGGTATAGTCTCTGCTTGCAATGTACACGTAATTAATTTCTTTGAGATCTCAATTACCTCTCTACTCATCCTGTCATGAAAGTGGAGTTATTATCTCAGCAGGGAATATAGTGTCACATTGCTTCCTTTGCACAGGTTCCTCTCCATGTGACTAATCCTTCACCCATGGATGTAAAGGTGCAGGTTTTGGTTGCTAAAAGCCCTGTGAAAACAGCAGGCAGCAACTGTAACTCCCAGGTCATGCCTAATCCAATACAGGTGCCACAAAAAGTATGAGTAAAATCTGTTCTTCAGTTTTTTTAACTATGCATAAACAGGAATTTATTAAAAGATTAAGATGGTGGACAAAAATTTCTTAAGGATAGAGCTAAGAAGACACAGTGTTGTTAGAATATCATTATTTTGAAAAAGAGAAGACAGAAGCTTTGAGTAATTTCAGTCTCTATTTGATTGCCTTAATTCCAGCAACACAGAGCAAATGCATGTTTGCTTTGTGCTGGAATTCATCCTGACCTCCTCAGAAGCAGTGCTCATATTTCCTCCTGCCTTCCAAAAGCGTATCAGAAATCTCACTTTCTTACTGTGGATGAGCATTTTCCAGGCCACTCTCATCTTTTTTTAAAGCGGAATGTAGTGGTTTAACCCGGCAGGCAGCTAAACACCACACAGCTGCTCGCTCACTCTCCCCCTCCCCAGTGGGATGGAGGAGAGAAGCGGAAGCAAAAAAAAAGTAAAATTAATGGATTGAGATAAAGGCAGCTTAATAGGACAGAAAAGGAAGGTAAAAAAAAATAATAATAACAACAACAACATACAAAGCAAGTGATGCACAATGCAATTGCTCACCACCCGCTGACCGATTCCCAGCCCGTCCCTGAGCAGCGATCGCTGCCCCCCGGCCAACTCCCCCCAGTTTCTATACGGAGCGTGACGCCATATGGTATGGAATAGCCCTTTGGGCAGGTTGGGGCAGCTGTCCTGGCTGTGCCCCCTCCCAGCTCCTTGTGCCCCTGGCAGAGCAGGGGAAGCTGAAAAGTCTTTGAATAGTGTCAGACTACTCCGCAACAACTAAAACCACCAGTGTGTTATCAACATTATTTTAATCCTAAATCCAAAACCACAGCATTATAGCAGCTACTAGGAAGAAAATTAACTCTATCCCAGCTGAAACCAGTGAATACTTTGCAGCAAACACCTTTCTGCTGACCTGATCACATCCCTCCCCCTGCAATTGATGTGCCTTCTCAATCTGAGCTGCAGACTGTGCAGCAATTATATCATTCACTATCTTTGAGTATGTGCAGACATCCCAGGTCTTTTGCAACCCAACACAATACTCTATGGGAAAATCCTCGCTGTTTAAACTTAAGATAAATGGAAAGAAGCCTCCATGTGTGTAATCCCATTAAAAAAGTAATTCTATGGCATGGGAACTTGTAAATCCTTGTTTGAATTGAAATTAAAAAAGAAATAGAACAAAGATGTTTTCAGTCCTCCCATACATGTTCTTCCATGATCCCAGTAGTATGGGTCACGCTACCATCTTTTAGAAACTATTCCATATTCTCAGTCATTGTTTGGTCAGACAGGTTTCCCCCAATTCATCCCTCCTGTCCCATTTTAATCACTGAATCATCAAAAATAAATAGGACAAACAGGATCTCAGGAGCTCTAAATTGAGACCCCTGTCCCAAAGCAGGATACCATTCCAGACAGACATTTCCTACATTTTCTCAAGATCTGCATCACTCCAGTGAAGTGCACACCCCGGTGTTCTAGCACCACTGTCATGTCCTCACCCCCAAATAGTGACACCTGCCCATGGCGTGTGGGTTCATATTCTCCACGTGGCGTCTGTCCCACATCTCCTCCGTGAGCAGCTGGGGCAAAACACCTCCCAGCTCTGTGCAGGCTTTCCTCGCGTTTCTGCAGACCCTGCTCAGTTAGGAGATGGCTTAGACAATACAATCGGGCCAGAAAATTCCCAGCTATAACATTTCCTGAAGTCAGTAACAGTTGATGTGAAAAATGAGGCATTTTGTGTCTAGTAGTGGAAATAACGCACCGCTGCATCCATGCCCGGGTTGCACCGAGGAAGAAGCGATGCCGATGGGAATTCCCAGCACTAGGGGCAGGGGACGGTGGGCGGCTTCAGGAGGGTACGGGCGTCAGAGTGTGGCAGCGGAAATAACAGCAGCTGGGAGTGTGGAAAACTGGCAGAAACCCTCTCAACTTCATAGCTTTTCTGCCATTTGGGGAAATTACATAAAACACAGTTTATTTTATTTTTTACTTTTTTGTGTGTGCAAAGAACAGCATGCTCTTCCAGCTGAAGATATTTTAACTTTTAACCATTGTTTGTCTGTGCTCAGGGAATATATAGATAACTTTTATATATTAAAATATGTATT
>VZTL01073246.1:24933-50815 GCA_013400535.1 Scopus umbretta | reverse complement strand
GGATGCATCTCATCAGGTCCCATAGACTCGTGTATGTTCAGGTTCCTCAGGTGGTCATGAACTTGATCTTCTCTTTCAGTGAGAGGGTCTTTACCCCCCTGGTCCCCATCTTGTGGTCCATTGACTTGGGAGGGGCGAGGAGAGAGGTTGCCAGTGAAGACTGAGGCAAAAATGTTGTTGAGTACCTCATCCTTCTCCTTGTTTGTTGATACTAAGTCGCCATTGTTGTTCATCGGGGGTGGTATGCTTCCTTTGACCTTCCTTTTCAGGTTGACATAGTAATATGTCAGCTTATACTGAAATCCAATTTTCTGGTAAGTCCTGGTGATTGAAGTTTGACCCTCACTGAGACAGGACAGAGAGCTGTTGTATGTCGGTATTGTTTCAGCCTTTTTTGTGCTTTATGCTTTGTGTCCTCATAACTATCTCCAGGACACAATCTCTCAGGCTGAACATCTGTGTTGGTCCAGGTTTTCACCAAGTGGATAGCCTCCCTCTTAGGTTGGCCTAAATCATGGTGTACTTACCACAATAATTTTCATCTTTCCTGCAGCACTTCAGCATGTGCAGTCTTGATAGCCCGTACTTCCTGTCTCTTTCCAGGGTTCATTTGACATCTCCTATTTTATCCTCTGTCTTGATGTTTGATTAACAGTTTACATAACTGTACTGTGATGCTAATTGCATTTTCCGTGAGTAATCCAAGACATGCAAGCTGACATTTGATTTTCAGTTGTATAGTAACTGGGGAAGAGATCTGCTGCTTCTTCACAAATATTATATTCAGATGCAACATATATTGTTATACGTTACCATTGTAATTTGTACAAGGATAGGCTGGGAAGTTTCTGAAAGATAGAAAATAATAATTTATTCCTATAAAGTGATGTTGGGGTGCTCAACAAAGCAGTGCAGGTATGTGGCAGGGACCTGGACTCCCACACTGTGGAAGGAAACAAAATGAGGCTGACAGACTGAAGAGATAACACTGATAAGCTATAAGGAACTTTGAAGTTTCTCTTCAGTTCCTGAAGAGGAATCTGGGTTCAAGGTTTTTAGAGATGGTTCTTGTTCCCAGATGTCCCAGGAGTTCAGTTAGGAGTACAGATTGCTGAGATGAGGTTGGCTTTTGGTCATAGAGCAAGTGCAAATCCATGCCAGAGAATTCCTCAGAAAATTATTCTTCCAGATGGCTTGTGGGAGATATCTAGGCTATGTTTTGACCTTATCTTTCAGGCTCTGTTGCTGCTTACCATGGCAATGGGAACATAAGTGGGGAAATGCTGGTGGTAAATGAACACTGATACCTTTGATTCAACTGCACCACTGGACAGATGGCTAAGAGTCTCTGAAGCACAGAGCTGTGGGTCTCGGGGGGAGGCAGAACAGTCAGAAGTGTATGGGGAGACAGAAAGCCAGAGAGCAACACCTGTCTAAGGTCAGAGAGAAGGGCCAAGCTTTGCAAGATGAAGATATGTAGGGATGTGTCTTGTCTGACACTTTTTTTTTTTTCCTACCCTGGCTTATTAAGCTTCTGTGAACAAATTGAAGATGTTCTCTTTCTGATGTAGTTTGGCTGAGTCACTCCATTTCATAAGTCACAAATGCCCAGAAAGTTTGTTGTAGCTGGATTCAGGCCCATTGGGACTTGCTGAGATAAATATACTTGGGGAAAGAGGGGTGTTAAGAACTTCCTAACGCAGCCTGCCTTTGGGAAGAGCAAAAGCTGAGAGTGTCTTGCTGGTAGAGGCTGCACAGGGAAAACAGGAGAGGTACTTGAATAAGGCTCCCAGTCCACTCCTCAATCCTTCATGAGAAGAGGTGTGGTTCTGGTCCAGGCCCTGTTGTGCTCTCTAAAGCTCTCTTGATGTTTTCTGCAGATATGTATGTCTTGAACACATGGGAGTTTTTGGTTTTTGTTTTTGTTTTTTTTTTCCCCAAACACATTTCAGAATCTAAGCCAGCTGCTACAGCTCCTTCCCTTCAGCAAAACCGCTTCAAACCATGTTGAGGTTTTTGTGGCTCTTTATAGCTGCGAACCTACTCACAGCCCATTTCTTCACGTTGCAAGGTTATTTTAATAAGCTGTAGTGTCTGTGTTCTTGACGTAGTGTTTCTTTGAATAGCGGTACAGAGGTGCTTTGTCCAGTGTATTTTATCTACGGCACAGGGAAGTGGGCCTTGGTGGTTTTCTGTTACAGTAGAACTAGTGCTACCCATTACGGATGTTCCTCTTCTAGTATCGTGTCATCATTACCTTAACTCCTTGGGGAGTTTCCCTTTCCCAAAGGAAAAAAATTCAGTGACCATCCCAGTAATATCCTTTTTGTGGGATGACTTTTTTGTTACATGTTTCCATGTCTGTCTTTAATGAAATGCAAATTCTAGCTCTGCTTTCACAGTAAGCCATCTCCTTCTAGCAAGGCCTTTGTTTCAAGTAGCCTGACTGTGCAGTGTTCTAGTTGTCTGAGAAACCTCATCTAGTTACATCATTGCTATACTGGTGAAAAAAGCGGTGTGTCCTTTAGAAAGCTTTCTCGGTGTTCCCAGTGATGGATACAGTGTTTCCCAGCTGACACTGATCAGGTGTTTATAACACCAGGAAATGGGCATGCTGGGGTCTTTAAAATCACACGCTTTTGATGTAGAAAGTTTTTAAACTGTCTTCCACGGGTAGTGGTGGAAGCATTTTCTGGTCATTTTGTGATTTTTCTGACAGCTTTGCAGACTAAAATGGATGAAGCCTTAGAACCAACCTGTCTAATGAATATAGCCTGCGTTCTGCGGTGTTGTGCCAAAGTGTGGATTTTTTTAACAGTTCTTCGGAGCACGAGCAGTTGAACGTTGTTTATATCTTTGCAGGCCATAAAGTGTGCTGCTAAGAAATGCTCTGTTGCGTGAGCCTCTAGTCGAGTGTGTTCTCAGAGAATGACTCTTAGCGTAAATTACTCTGGAAAAGGAGGCTGCCTAAAAGCAATTACACTGCCGTTACAGTAAGTTGTCTTTACTTTCACCTCCCTTTGACTGGATATTAGGGACCCATATCTAGAAGGACCTCCACATGCAGTTAAGTGTCTCAGGAAGTCGCTTCTCAGCCGATCCTCTTGTCTCCCTTTAGACTGTGAATCCTTTTTTTCCTGTGCTAATGGATATAGGAGGGCCCATACTATAACTGCAACCTGGTTTTTTTGGCTGTGGCTGTACTCCTTAAACCACAGTTTCCCACTTATAAAGGCCAGTGTACTAGGAAGGAGTGAATTTCATTGGGCATCTCCTCTGGAAGTCAAGGAGTGGGTAGAGCCTCCACCCAGCAAAAGAGCACACATCAAAATAGTGATCCTGAGGGCATGCACTTCTTAAAAAACAGGAAATGCAAAATGTTGCTGTGAGATCCTGACCAAGGTATTTGCCTCACATCTGCTTCTCAAATTCCTTCTCTCTGCCCCTGTGTGACAGATTCATGTGAAATTCTGGATCTGCCAAGAGCTGAGGAACTTCACTGTGTAGCTGCAATATGTGCACAGTATTTAGTTTTAGGCTCCTACTTTTGAAGGCTAAGATGAGATTTTGGAGGAGTCCTAATTTCAAGGTATTTACAGTTTTCCTGCTTTTTTTTCTGGGCTGGAGCCATAGTTTGTACCATATTTAAAGTTTCTGGGCTGATTGCCAGCACTAACATGTCATTTCAGTAGACCAGCCAGGTTGGTTCTGCTAGGGCCTCTGAAATGGCCTGTGCATCTGTTATGGAGAATAAAGAAGCTATGGACCACTATCTCGTATTTGATGCCTTGCTGTCACAGTAGGTTCACTGGGGGCCCAGCTGGACCTGACTTCTACTGTGCAAAGTGTTGAACAGTAAGGAACATCATTGTTCTGGAGAGGTTTACCATGCAGAGATACAAAATGGGTAGAAAGAAGACCTAAAGAGTGCTCAAAGAGTGCTAGGAATCTGCATAGCTTTCATCTGGAGGAGACCCCATGCCTGGGAGCCTGGCCGTTCTGAGAGGAATACAGTGAGAACCCACATGGAGCAGTTGGCTCTGACGATGGCAAAATATTGCTACTGAAAGTTGGGATGAAATGGCTTTATTTAACCATCTGTTTGCAATAGATTCTCACCATCTTTTTCTTTTATCCACAGATTACTTTTATATCCATATGCCACATTTTGCTGTTCTAACTGCTTCTCAAAGGATTGCTATTTTTAGACCTGTAATAATGGATGTATGCATGACTCCTCAGCTAGCAAGCAGCTTGTTAACTTAGATTGGTGCCTGGTTCTTGCATTTCTTGTATTTTGAGTCAACTATACATTTTGAGGTAGAATACCTGGGATAAAGCAGAAGCAGGTGTATAAAACCAATCAGGAGGTCAAGAACATGTGGTTTTCATTAGATTTTTTTCCCTTTTCTACTGAGTGTATCTTGGGTGTGTTGGACTTACTGGAGACATACTGTGCTGTTGCACTGCACAGGTTGCATGATGCCCACTAATCCCAGACAAGTGGCTGAAGTCAGAAATAAAAACAATAAACAGCAGGACACTGGATTAGTCTTATAGGAGGCAAGCCAGTGTGTCAAAGTTATCAGGAGGTTTCCCACTTCCTGGCACATTCTGTCTGTCGAGCTGTGGTCTTCTGCAGTAATGAATACACTGTAATTATGTAAAATACATTAGTTGGCTTAGTGCGATGATGCTTACACATAGCTCTTCAGTGAAACAGTCATGTGGAATAGATGGTCTGGAGGTCCACTTGTCCCAGCCATCTGTAGGCATCTGACAGACTAGATGGTTAAGTTAGGCAGCTAAATTCCCTGGGGTCCCGGCAGGAATGTGCTTTTGCTGTGTGTAGATGGAGTCAGGGAGATAATTCAGTAACTAAGTGCAGGAGCCTGACCTTAGGTAATGTGAGTAGATATCTCAGAATGCGTGTCTCTTACAGTAAACCAGAGAGAGTTCTGCCTATGATTGTATCTTTGTCCCGGTGGGGTTATCTATAAGATAATTACGTTCTTTGAATTTTCCAATTATTTTTGAGGGAATACACTTTTCTTTGTCCTTTTTGACTGCAACTTAATAGAACCAGCTGAAGTATTAATCAAGAAGAGTAACCGTTAGAAAGTGTTGTCCTCTTTCAGAAGTAGCTAAAAACAGTACCTAAACAGCTATAAGTGTGTGGCTTCTCTGACAAGGGAGGAGATGAAAGAATACCAATTTTTAAGCAGTGGAGAGTCAAAACTGTTAAAAATCCAGAGGAGTAATGAAGAAGGGTAACATTTCCCAAATATGAGAATTGTTTCTTGTGCATGTCTGTTATAAAATACAAACTTATTCTTAGGGAATAGGTTGATCATCAAAATTACAAAGGTTAAAAATATTTCTCTGCTCTACAAGATTTTTTTCACACCTTCCAAAACACTTGGTATCCTCTGCGAGAGGCAATGTAGACTGTTAAACAGATGGCTGATACGATTTGATCTGCTCTGTCAAGCAGCTTCTCTTACCTATATTTTCCTTTAAAAACACAGGGATTTCCCTCAGCTTCTCCAATTCTGCTGATAAGGTTTTTTGTCCTGCTTTCAATGCAAAGTCAAGCCAAATTTGTTGTCAAGGGTACATACCAGAGGAGAGAATTAAACTGCCACAATCCCCTGTGCATGCTCTTATCTAGAGCTTAAAAATTCTCTTTCTACAGGAGTTTTGTTTAAACTAGGTATGAGTTGCCTTTTTTTCGCTTCCTCCACATCCACATGCTGACACCATTTGCTCATATTTCATTCTTTCCTGTAGGATCTTTCAGGTGGTGTTTTCTGACTAACATCTTCCACCAACAGTTGCTTCCCTTCCTCTTTTAGGCAAGAAAGTGTTAAATTCTCTTGTCATTTGTTCTTAAGATGCCAGTCCTGGAAAACTCTGCCTGTTAAATTGACTGCAGCTAGGAAAAGGAGATGCTTTTCTGTCAATAAGAAAATGATTATTCTTTTAGGGATTACTGAAATACTTGTTGTGAGATATTTTGTTGCTGTTTCTAATAGCCCTTGTGAAACTAATTCTGTGACACTAGAACAATCATAGAATCATTAAGGTTGGAAAAGACCTCTGAGATCATCTAGTCCAACCATCAACCCAACACCGCCATGCTGACTAAAACTATGTCTCCAAGTGCCACATCTACAGGTTATTTGAACACCTCCAGGGATGGTGACTCCACCACCTCCCTGGGCAGCCTGTTCCAATGCCTCACCACTCTTTCAGTAAAGAAATTTTTCCTAATATCCAGTCCAAGCCTCCCCTGACACAACTTGAGGCCGTTTCCTGTTGTCCTATCACTAATTACTTGGGAGAAGAGACCAGCACCCACCTCACTACACCTGTCTTTCAGGAAGTTGTAGAGACCAATAAGGTCTCCCCTCAGCCTCCTCTTCTCCAGACTAAACAACCCCAGTTCCCTCAACCGCTCCTCATAAGACTTGTTCTCCAGACTCTTCACCAGCTTCGTTGCCCTTCTCTGGACACACTCCAGCACCTCAATGTCCTTCTTGTAGTGAGGGGCCCAAAACTGAACACAGGATTCGAGGTGCGGCCTCACCAGTGCCGAGTCCAGGGGCACGATCACTTCCCTACTCCTGCTGGCCACACTATTCCTGATACAAGGCAGGATGCTGTTGGCCTTCTTGGCCACCTGGGCACACTGCAGGCTCATGTTCAGCCAGCTGTCAACCAGCACCCCCAGGTCCTTTTCTGCCAGGCAGCTTTCCAGGCACTCTTCCCCAAGCCTATAGCATTGCATGGGGTTGTTGTGACCCAAGTGCAGGACCCGGCACTTGGCCTTGTTGAACCTCATACAGCTGGCCCCTGCCCATCAATCCAGCCTGTCCAGATCCCTCTGCAAAGCCTTCCTACTCTCAAGTAGATCGATGCTCCCACTCAACTTGGTGTCATCTGCAAACTTACTGAGGGTGCACTCGATTTCTGTGTCCAGATCATTGATAAAGATATTAAACGAGGCTGGCCCCAATACTGAGCCCTGGGGAACACCGCTTGTGACTGGTTGCCAACTGGATTGAACTCCATTCACCACAACCTTCTGGGCATGGCCATCCAGACAGTTTTTAACCCAGTGAAGAGTACACCTGCCTAAGCCATGAGCCACCAGCTTCTCTGGGAGAATGCTGTGGGAGACCGTGTCAAACAATATACAGAAAGAAGCTGGTGGAGGTGTAATGATAAAAGAAATACAGGTCTCACCAAATTTATACAGAATCCTTCAGGTATTTCATTAGTGTGACAGGATTTCCATGTCTGATGTGCAAGATTGCAGAAACTTTATTCATATCTACTCCTCAGCTGATTGTTACAGCTTATTAACAATGAAATCAATAGGAGTAATCAGTTATCAGTATAAGGACTTAAAATCTTTTAGACCTGTAATCCAGAATGCATTGCATGATTACAGTAAGCCCTTCAGAGAAGTTAATGGGACAATGTACACTTCTAAGAGACTACAGAGACCAGCCACATTTCCTTTTCCACAGGTTCGAAAACAGGCAGACATTGGCTTGGGGGCAGGAATATTTTCCTCTGAGTTAAACTGCCACGGGTTCTCGTTGAAAATGGTATGATTTTAATATTCTACAGAAAACTATTGAAAGGAGGGAAGGGAGAAATCTGTAAAGGCACAGCAGCAATTCCTTCTTTTTATTTCATTAACTTGCATAGCTGTGCCAGCACACATTCTAGCCAATCTTTGTTAAAATGAAAAATAATGCTATCATTTGCAGGCACGTTTCCATATGAACAGAAACAAAGGCTCAGTAGCACAAAGCTTCATGTCATAAGGAAATCTCTTTTCTTCAAATATTCTGGTAGGTTATAAGATTATACTTTTGTTTTTCTATTCTTGTTTTCTGAAAAGCTTTATAAATGCACCTAATTTCAGGAAACTGTTTTCTTTAAAAAGATTAATAATCCTTAAAAAAAAAAAGTTGGGTTTCCATCAACTTTGATACATGACTCGTTAAGTCAAACCAAGCCAGAAACCTTTGTGGTACAATGAGAAAAAAAATGTTATAGTGTAAGTTCTTATTGTGTTTGTTATTTCATAACTTTGCGTGAAATGTTCTTTGCTTCTGATTGAAGCTTGAAGATGTTGTTTTAAGAGATAGGCTCTTTGGAACCTTTCAGGAAATGCTGACCTGACTGCGGGGTGTACTTCTCCTGTGTAACAAAAGAGGGGAAAAAAAAGATAGCTTTTACTGGCAAGGGAAACTGGCTTTACTTATGTCATCAGTCAGCTCTGTGTTAGAGAACCAGGATGCCTCTTGTGTGAACTGTTAATATTTAACACATTTCTAGCTGAATGGCTGTTTTTTAAGAGCTATTGACAACTATGCAATAACTGCAATTAAAATCTCCATAATAAACTACAGTTTTAATCCCAGATACCAATACAGTTCAATGAGGGAACTAAAATTTCTTGATGACCAATGAGAACTTAAATTATCTTTATGGCTGTAAATTATATCAGCTGTAAATTAGTATATCAGACTACTTGTTTGAATTGAGGTATTTTATAAAGAAATTGAAAGCATAGATCCCATTTTTAATATGATTTGAGAACCAGAGATGAAATCTTAGAAACTGAAGTAACTGTGAGCAGGTGTCTCATTAATACTTGAAAATGGGGCTTGGATTACTTAACTAAAGGATATAGAAATGTGATGACATTTTTCATAAAATTTAAAAAAAAAATTTTCTTATAGCCGTTTGACAAACGTAATGTTTTCTGTAGGCCTGTGTGCATTCTGGCATTTTTAAAGAAACCCACAAAACCTGACTTGAAAGTCGAAGCACTGTGATTTCTTAAGGTAAACAAAGTAGACATTCTCAACCTATTGAAATATTTTATTTAAAAATAAATCCATGTAAGTGATAGGATATCATACAAAGATAAATATCTTCATTCTGTTGAAATCAATTGACCTAAGTAAAACTTTGTAGATAGCTGTGTTTTGCAAGATAGTTCTTTACTTTTTGTCTTCAGGTTTTTTTTCAGTTCCTTTTTGGAAGAAGAATTTCATGGTTAAATAGATAGACTGTACCATATCAAATATAGAAAGCCTTCCTTTCTTTTTCCCCTCTGCCTGGACCTTTACTGCAGAGACTTTGCTGTGATTTATCTTTTCATGTTCCCATAATAAAGAATTGGCTGGTTTAATGATGAAGGTGAAGTCAGTGAGATTCAAGTATTATGTGAACCTCAAATTAAAAAATGAAAATGATAGTTTGAAACTTTCTCTAGAAAGAGAAAAATTGTTTTACTGAAACAACTAAAAAAGCTTGGGTTTTTCAAAGAATTGCTAGGAGACTCTTTTCTCATATATCAAGGAAATGCTAGTCTTTGACCAAAACCACATATCAAAACAGTGGTGACGAACTAAATGGGACTCTGTGGCACGTGTTGTTTCATACTAAGCGCTAACCAGGAGGAGGAAGGAAATGGGGGCTGAGTCAGGGGACCAGCATCTTCCTGTCAATCAGTACTGACCAGACTGATAGGGAAATGCAGAGCTTGGGGGTTGGTACATGAGCTATGAGAGCTGTTAATGCTGCACGTTTGAGAGCTGTGTGTGGAGCTTGGGTAACCTGTCTCAATACCGAACCCAGCTGCGGTTATTTTCTGGCTTCCTGGTTATTAGTTTGTAGTCTGAAACTTGATTTTCTTTTGCAATGTAAACCATAGCTGAACAGTAGTCTTGGTCAGCAGTATTAGTCCCTATCCTGATACTTGTTCAGCCTAGATAACATACCAAACCCTTGTCTACCAAGATTTTTTCTCTTGTCCCCTTTACTCTTAATTGTTTTATCTGAAGCACTGTTTTGATATTACACTACCCAGCAAATTTCATTTGAGGTACAGGGAGCACAAAATTTAGGGCTCTGCACTGCCACGAGAATATAACGTGAGACTTACGGGAGCCAAATATCTCTCCTCAGTTTCCACATGATGGACTTAGGAGGGAGGAAACCTCCTCTGCTGTCAACTCTGCTGGAGTTAATGAAGTTCAGGTCCACCATCTAGCTTGGTACAGGGGATTCTAGCTGTACCAGGGGATTTCTGGCAAGGAGAGGAGGAAGGAATCTCCAGGTCAGACTGGATTGTTCAGACATCTTAAAACTATATTGCTGCCTTACAAGTACTTTGATAGGATAGGGACCTTAAATTACTGTTTACTGTACTTTATCACCTAACACCTTTTCTCAGAGTGGTGGACTTTCATTGCACTTTGTCGGTGAAGCTGAAAGTCTGGGTTGATGGTAACTAAACATAGGAGGGCTTAGACAGCCCTGACTGAAGTGGTCCTAGGCAAATACTTTGACATGCACAAACTGCTTTCCACTCTGCAGCTCAGCCTAGCTAGGTTTTCCTGTTTCTGAACACAACTTAGTCGTGCATGTTTGCGCATTTTTATCAATGGATAAATGACTCTCCTGCTTAAGTAGGTAGGTACTAAACCCTTCACTGATTCATGACCTACCTCGTAGATGTGCGCACGTGCACTGGGCTCCAGATTTCATCAAAAGTCCAGCTGTGGTACTGCGTGGTGTACATCTGGCAGAGTCCTTAGGGCTCCTGCCATAAGGTGACATTAGTATGTACTTTGTACAAAAAATAAATTTTAAGTAACAATCATGTGATACAGTCATGAAGAGATGGGTCTAAACCCACAAGCATTCATAGTGTGTCCCTTATATTGGTGTAGATCCCTTCATTTTTATAGGCCTTGCTGCTGCTGCTGACCTGAGCTACTTTTGCAAGGCTGTGGTCATCTTTGTTCTTAAAAGGAATGACTGTTCATTCCTGTGGTGGCAGTCAGTTTTCTTTTGCTTGTGTAAATCACTGAGTGTGTGTGCGCAAACATTTCAAAGGGAAGTAACAGCATTTTTTTCAGGTCCAGACTTAAATGGATAAGCAAAATTTATCCTATTATTTGTTTTAATCAGGAATACTAAATACTAAAGGATTTTGTGTTCTATCCATCTTATTATGCTGACTCTCTGAGCCATTTCAGAAACTGGTATAGTTTGGTCTTATGTTAAAACTGATTTTAGTCTTTCTGGAAGCCCCCTATATGCAGAGCGTTGTTGAATTAGATCTTAAAATGAAGTAAATTAGGGTAGTATCTTCTGGCTGTTCCCTGTCTTGTAGCTTGTCCTTGTTTTGTTAGCTAGTATCCTGCAAAAAGAAACTGTGCTCAGTTAGCATGCTGTCATCCTTGGTGTTGTATAGGGCTGTTGCAGCATCATGTGATTGGAGTAAAGTGCTCCTCTTTGACACATCTACAAAACTGAGATGGCACTTAGCTAAATGAAATTAAATTGAAGCTCATGTTCAGAAGGTGCCGGTCTTCCAGCTAAGTTGAACATCTCAGCTGTCCAGCCCAACCAGTAATTTTTAGGACTGGCGACTATGATGGTTTGTTAATTTGCTCTTAAAAGACCAGGCTGAACTCCAGGTCAACTCAAATGCATGTTTTTCATCTCCATTTTAGCAACGTTCAAAACACTTTTGGAGCAACTGTTTTCCTGAAACTTCAGGTCAGAGCTTGTTAATGAGAAATGGTCCGTTAGAGAAAAGCATTGTTGTTTCTTTCCTGCGGTAGCATGGAGTCGGTCTTTGTGAGTCACAGCATCTTTGAAGCAGCAGTGCATGCTTGTCATCTCTTCTCTGCATTTTCTCTTTGGAGCTTGACAGGGCATGCATCTGTCACATTGCCTGCTGGAGGATAAATGGAGTGGTGGAAACTTCCAGGAAAGTCCTGCAAAGGCTTTTGGAAGTGTCCTATAGTAACCTCAACTAACAATTGTACTGAGGATGCGTGGGTTTATATACCAACATGTTAGTGTGTTTAGCAGAGAGCAGTAGCATGTTGTGGTTGTAAGGTGGAAATCTGAGTGTCTCATACAAAAAATATAATTCCTAATACAAACTCCTGCAATTGCTGGTTATTGATCTGTGGAAAACTGCCAAGTCATTCACAGATAACATTGTTCTGGGGGAGAGAAAGCAGTTCTGGGAGCGTTGTTGCAGTTACTTAAAGTAATAGTTCTTTTTTATAATAAACAATGACGTTATTTGTGTGTGGCAATAATTTTAGATGTTACGTTGATTGTTTTCAGATATAGTTAGAACTTCATTGATGTTCAATTTTTGTGGGTTTTTTACTGTAAAACTAGTTTGATTTACAGTGGAGAGTGGAAAGCAGCAGTATTTTCACTCTTGGGTGTGTATCCACATTGATACACCCACACACAGAATGAGTATGTACTGGGAGGACAAAGGGACCCCAGTACTCCTTCTGAGTGCTTTATTTTTTTTAATAGAAATAATGATACTGTAAAAGAAATAATTATTACTGGCTTTCTACTGTAATAGAAATAATGACTAGTGTGAAAGTTGAAATGCCTCTGGCGTGTTTACTGCATGTAACAGCAGAAGGCTTTCAGAGTACCTCTTGATTTCTGTTCTGGGCTGTCTTTGGGAAAGCCACCTTCACAAGCATTGAGACCACGTGTAAGTGGATGGCCTAGTGCAAGTACACATGGACCTCAGAACTCAGCTGAAGTGGCGTGGCAGATCGTGCTGTTAAGTTACTGATTTGCCTTGATAAAAGGCAACCAATTAAATTAGCAGCACTGGGGTCCAGAGTACTAACGAAGGGAAAAGTTAAAACTTCTGCATTGGTTTTACAACTTTCAGAGTGAGAAGTCTACAGCAGTATCTTGAAAGTAAAACCAACCACTTCTCAGTTCCCTTACAAGAAGAAAACATGGTATTTCCAGGAACGTTAATCCTTTTGAGGGTTTCTTGTTTTATTTAAGACTGCTTCTAATAGTTGTTGTAACCTATCTGCAAGATGATCAGGTTGTAATTGTTAACTATGGAGGGGAACAGTGTAATTGTCTTTCTGTGGGCAGGGTTAGATAAGGAGACTTTTCTCTTTGAGAGTACATGTGGCAATGCAAGTAAGGTTTTCTGTTGAAGATGATGCTGGAATCAAAGATTAGGAAATGAAGATTTTTACAGTATGTTATGTTGTCTACTGTCTTCAAGTATTGGCATTTAGCATTTTGGTTCTGGATGCTATTTCTTAACAATCCTTTATTTCTGTTTCAAGTGCTCTATCAATTGCAAACCAGATGTTAGGATTTTAAGTGGTTTGTTTGGAATGTGTGAGTGTCAACCCAAGAGGGAGAAGTAGTGTGGTTTTTAACAGGGGGCAATACAGGAAGGCTATGAAGGTGCATCCAGTCAGTTTGTCAGACAGGTTCTTTTCTTTATTCAGCCTTTTGTTTAATTCAGCCCTGAGCCAATGAACAGGGCATAGAAGTAGTTGAGACATCATGATTTGTCATTAAGGGGAAATAATTTCTTTTTGCATTCCCTTCACATGCACCTTAAACACTTGGGAGAGACTAGATTTTAATCCCTGTAACATGTCCCATTCTGCTGAATGGCTTGAATTTCTGTCGGGGGGCTAAGAGAGCAAAATCTTGTCCCTAACATTTAAAGAAGACTAATTTGTCTGCAGTGCTATGTGCAGTCCTCATAATTAATAAGTTCAAGGCAAATGCCAAGTGGCTGCAGAATGTCGTTTTTTTGTTGTGTTTGTTTGGTTTTTTTTAAGGCACTTGAAGTCTGGGTGAAACATCTGTTTCCTCCCCCCCACAGCTCATTTTAGAGATTAATGTGATTCCAGTGAAATCTCACTGTGACGTGTGCTGCTGTTCAGTGAAGATATTTCAAACACCTACACAAAAACTAATTGCAGATTCTGCCATTTATTGCCTCTATTAAAAAAAATTTTTTTCAAAAAGTTTTGTGAGCTAAAATGGCAGTTGCCAGGCTGAGTTACACCTGCAATAGGAAGCTATGGCAGAAAATACTTGAAAACATGGAATTATTTGGCATTGCCCATGCCATATGTGCTGAGAGATCACTGCGTCTGCAAATGTGACTGTTTTTTGCCATCCATTTCTGTCCTCAACAGGAAGAGCAAGGAGAGTGTGGAGCTTAGAGGGGAGATACATATACAGAGATATATTGTTTTGAGTCCCTTCTGCACAAATTCTCAGTTTGTTTTTTAGGAGTCAAAAACTGGCTTGAAATAGGCTTGAAATACATTGGTTATTCTGTGTGGAGATAAATTTCCTGTATCTCTACAGTCCATTAAAAATCCAGATGCTGGTGAGTAACAGTGGTGGGTGCAAACCATCCAAAATTTCAAATCCACCAACTTTCTTAAATTTTGCCACTCCCTACGACTGGGTGCAGCACCCTTCACTGTGCAGAGCCATTTACACAGTGACGATGGAACCTGTTTCTGTATTTAGACAATTTTTGGGCCCAGGTTTCTCTTTGAGCTGGGCTGACCTCTGACTGGGCTAACAGGTTGAGCTGGGGTTGAAGACGTTTTTTGCAAACAGAGGCTTTTTTAGAATTAATGTCCTTTTCCTCAGCTATCAGACTGACCACTGCATATTCATTAAAGCTTCTCTTTGCAAATAGACTAATACTACTTGATGCAGCTGACTGCTGTGAAATACAGAGGTGGTTTTGTCAGTTCCTGGAAAAAAATGACATTTCAGTTTGTCTCCCCTTCATCTCAGGCTCTTTCAGTTGGTGTGAAACTGTGCAGGTCTGGTGAAATCAACAGAACGGTTGTTAGGAGGAGTTACCATCCTTAGCTTTCTGGTACTGTCTGTGCAGCTGAGATGCCTTAGCCGTGACCACCTTCAGTGTTGACTTAAAGTAATCTGCTTTTTTTGGCACTGACATGGATTAGGACTGCTTTCACAAGCATGCCCATGAGATAGTAGTACAGTAACAGCTGTATATTTAAATGTCAATCACTGTAAGGCAATGCCACCAAAGCCACCAGTACAATTTAATAAGACAGATCTAGCAACAGCGGGCAAGTAATGAGCACTTGTTGTCAGGACACCTCCAGTTGTGATGGTAAAATCTCTGTGAAGAAGGTGGAAATCCCCGTGAACTGAATTTCTTGTTATGAGAATGGTGGTTCAAAGGATAAAGTAGCTCAGTTAATTTACTGTCCTGAAGTGTTTTTCAAGATGCATCTTTGATGGGTGAGATTACAAACCAGAAAACTGGACAGGAAAGAAAGAACACCTTGAAGAGAGATCCCTGAAGAGAGACCCAGTATATTTTAGTGAGGATAGCTATATATACACACATATATTTTAAGGTCAATGTTTGAAGAGCTCTTTACCCAAAACTTGAATCTGTTGCTGCTTATAGAAATGAAATTGTGTGTTTATCTAAGCCATTGAGATGTAATTTCAGTTTATACCGTGTTAGTACAACTAATCCTTTCAGTGATGTTCAGCTTCTGCCAATTCAGTCAATGGACTAATTGTGTGAAGTGAAGCATACAAGCACAGCAGTGTTTTATGTACTACATCTTACCACTTCCTGACCCTGTCTCACTGCACACTACCTTCTTGCAGTCTTCTAGCCAGATCTGTTGTGGAGTTAGAAATGCCCAGATTAATTTTTCCTGCTTTGACAAGCTCCTTTACATTGCAGGAGGCCAGCTTTTATAGTGCATCCATAGGAAGCGTCTCCACTACAGCCTTTCACCACGTAGGAGACAGACTGAAGATGTAGGCAGCTGGCAAATGTGAAAGCAATGAAGAGGTGTTCTGAGGTTGACAGTGCTTTTTATAGTTTGCGCGTTTTCTGGGAAGGGCGTAAGAAGGGAGATAAACAGGAGATGATTGTGGCAAGCTGAGAAGTAGCTGTAGCAGACCAAGATGTCCCAAAGAGAAGATCACAGCAAAAAGGTAAGGGCGTCAACTTCATCCTGTCCTTTTCCCTGCTGTTTGAATATTTTCTTCAACATCAACAATTCTTCCTTTGAAAACGTTGACATTTTCTGGAGAATCCTATAAAAATTGTAATAGCCATTCAGCATTACTTTGACAAAAATACAGTACTATTTTTATAGCTCACTCTAGCTCCCTCAATTCTTACTCTAAAAGTGTTTTTTTTCCCTAGAAGCTCTGCAGACTGATAGGATATTGATAACAGTTCGCAGTTCATAAATATCTCCGCATAACTGCTGTATATAGAGTAATAATCAATCAAGACACAGGGGGGGTAAGTCATGTAGCAGTTGATAAAAAGTCCTACAGAAGACTGACTCAAGACTAGAAATAACTGAAAGTAACTCTGAAACTCTTATTCTTAGATAAACTGGTTTTACTTAAGGGTCTGCTGGCAAGGCTGTATGACTAAAAGGACTATGAATCTCTATTGTCAAAAGCAGTGTCATAATATCATGCATGCATCCAAGGGGAGAGTGTCAAGGGGTTAATTTGGTTGTGTTCCTATCTAACAGTGCAGCGTCACAGTGTAATCTAGGATTTTACTCAGCCTTGGCCTAAGTCTATTGTCAGCTGAGTAAATGATGAAGTTCCTTGCATCAGCATGGATTTAGGCCAAAAGTGTGGGATTTTGAAATTCCCACTGGTAGTGTTCTCAGCACAATTGTTTTAGTGTAGCTTACAGCTAGATCAATATTCATGTTCAGTCATCTCATTTTTCTTTCCTGTTTCCAAGTATACTCGAGGAAGTCTGGCTAAAAATGATAATGTTCACAGTTTTAACTTCTCTTATTTTAAAAAATACCAAAGCCAGCTTTCCCTAAACCTTCTCTGCGGTCTTCCCTCCTGGGCAGAGAGCACATATGGAAACCACAGTAGTACTGTACCTTGTTGCAAGACTTTTTACAATGTTATGAAAATCTGAAGAGGGCCTTAAAATGATAACATAGTATGCAATGATAGCAGCCTCCTAGATGGAAACAAAGCTTCCCCTGATTTTGAGTGAGACTTGGTCTGAATGCTCCTGAAAAAATCCTATTGCTAGTTCTTTGGGTTTTATGAGAGCATTTGGTAGGATATGTCAAACAATGTTAGTTGCAGCAATTGGCCTTCGTAACAGTTTCTAGTTTCTTGGTTATCGAATTTCTTCTCCACATCAGGCTTCATATGTTCAAATGGGACTACATCTGCCACCTGGTGTTTTGGGAAAGCATGCCTGGAAGCTGAAATCTATGTGGTAGCTGTGGGACTGACTGCCTTCAAAATTTGAGCGCTCCAAGAGTTGAGAACACTTGGAGGGCCACCATTGCTCGGATGAACTGAGCACCTTAACGTCTCACCAGAAAGTAACAGATGATGACTTCCTAATATTTCTAAAGCATGGCAGACTGAGGCCTGGACCAGTTTTTCATTGGCAATGGGCCAAGTCATGCTGTTAAAATTAAATGCATGCATACAGGATTTCCCACGTAAGGCACCTTTTGGGTCTTAGCACAAGCACTTCACAGCTCTGAGATCTGCCAGAGCAATTGAGAAATGAGGTAAATTCTTAGAACACTCTCAATGGTCTGGACTGAATGACCAAATTCTAATGTGCCCGAATGACTGTCCTTGTCATTTGTCTTTCAGGTCCTCAGGCTCTATCAGCCACCAGCTGATCACATTGCAGCAGTGTAGGTGTTGCCATGAGGATCAGGAGGTGTCCTTTCTACTTCGCAGCTTGTCTTTGGTCCTGCTGGGTAAACACAAGAGAGACACCAACACAGAGGCAGAACACATGTTTTAAGAGAGCTGACAAGCCAGTTCCTGCACATACATGCATCTGTGTAAGAGTACTCCAAGTCCAGGGGCCTCTGTGGCACTGCATGGATGTAAAAACTGTTGCAAGTGTGGGGTTAGACTCTGCTTTTTGAGAGATGATGCTCCGACGAGGATTTATTCTATTTCTCCCCCGACTTGTAGGCCTGCTGGTGGTGGCCTGTTGCTCGGTGTCTATTGTTTATATGTTGGCTTGCACACCCAAGGGTGACAACCAGCAGTTTGCCTTGCCCAGGGTGCACAGTCCAACTGCAAAGGAGGGATATGAAGTCATTCTGCAAGAGCGAGAAGAGCAACACCACAACTACATCATCAGCTTGAAGAAACAAATTGCCCAGTTGAAGGCTGAGCTCCAGGACAGGAGCAAGCAGCTTAAGAATGTACAGGACCAGTACCCAGACCCCTTGGATGTTCGGCTTGACCACAGTAACCCAGAGAAGGCCCAGGCTAACCTGCTGGCTTTCCTCCGGTCCCAAATAGGCAAAGCAGAGGTGCACAGCGGTGTTAAGCTGTCCACGGAGTATGCAGTCGTGCCCTTTGAGAGCTTTACCCTGCAGAAGGTATACCAACTGGAGACAGGGTTGACGCGCCACCCAGAAGAGAAACCTGTAAGGAAGGATAAGCGAGATGAGTTGATAGAGGTGATCGAGTTAGCTGTTGGGAGTTTGAACAATCCAGAGGGGGACAGCAATGCAAAACACCGTGTATACACAGCCTCTGACTTCATTGAAGGTTTGTATGCAGACAGCGGGTTAGAAAGTCCACATAGTGCTGGTGAGGGGGTTCTGGTGTGACTGCGTTGCTGAAGGAGATGGGCGTTACCTCAGAGCATGGATGTCTGGGACGGTATTAGTTCTGTGACCCAGCAATGCTGTCTCAGGCACAACTGCAGAATGGCAGCTTTCTGGGGGAACGGGACTTTGTGACAACAGGTCCTGCTAGTCTCTTGTAGTGACCACCAACGTGTGCTTATAGCTCTCTAGTCGTGCGCTTGCCTCGGAACTGACAAAGCAAGGAGTGAACGACCAGGCTGCAGTCCCAGATCTGTTATGAGTGTTAAGACTAACAACTGCAGTTCAAATCCAAACTCCAGAGTCAGAGTGGCCAGGTTTTGAGGACAGCAGCTGAGGAGCTTAGTAACTCAGCTGGTCTCACCTATAACTTCAAATGACTAAGAAAGCTTAACCTGTATAGGATATCTCCTATATGGGAGTGGTGCACCTTAGACCTTGGATTCTAAAATGAGCTAAACAGTCTTTACCCTCACACGTAATATGGAGGCAATAAATGCGGATTTTTAAAGTGCCACTTTTACAGCAACCAGTTTTTATTTCACATCTTCTGTCACTAAATCTGAAGTGCTTACTTGTTTCCAGTCAAGCTGCTTTTTCCCAGCCAGCCAGAGGCACCAGGAATTGTGATGTCTCTGTGCTTGGTACCTGTTGAGGTTAGCCCCTGCTGCACAGCAGCTCTGAGTTAAAAGGGCAGGAACATGTGCAGCAGAAACATGGTATGAGACAAGATTCCAAGGCTGATGACTGTTTCTCATTCAATAAGAGAACTACATTTTTACTTGTAATATAGCTGTCCTAGTTTCACTTCATAGGAACTGGCACGTTCCCTGATGTTCAGTAGTGTTGTCTGTAAGTGAGATTTAATCCACAGCTGACCTAGCTGAATTTAGATTAGGAGAAAAGACTTGTCTTCCTCATCTTCAGATATTTGTGCTGCAGACTTAGAGGGCATGTGGGTAAGATGCCTACCTTTTATGGAATGACTGCTCTAATGTGCTGAACACAAGCCCCCATGCTTATCCCAAATAACTAGTGATTTTGCTGTGGATTGTCTTCTTCATCTAATATTTATTAATAGAGCAGAGCAAAATGCATCCTCCATGTGATGAGGACAATCTGTTGCTGTTGTGCAATGGCCAGTTGTTCATTTCCACTCTCTGTATATGTTTCTCTGGCAAACATGGTATTGAGAGACAGTAGGTACTTGAGGCCAAGCCAGGATATACCTGCCAGTCGGGCAGGTCTCTCCCACAGCAGGGACATGAGTTGTTCAGACTGTGGAGACCTTGTTGAGGTAGGTCTTGGCTCCCTGCTGGTCCAGGCACTTCCTCCACACCAGGCAAATTCCTCTCACTCAGACTTGGGACCAGGGCATGGCAGGGAACTGGGAAGTGCTGCTGGCTGACAGCATTTGAATGTATCGTGGAGCCACATGCTTCCAATCTCCTCCTTCCTGTTTGTTGTTCAGTTTATCATTTCACAATATGTTTCTGCTGGTTATTATAAGAGCTGAACAAACATGTATCACTGTTTGGCACAAGCTCTGTCATGGGGAGAGGGTGAGGGGAAAGGACGTTGTCGTGGTTCAACCCTGGCCAGCAACTAAGCACCACACAGGTGCTTGCTCACTCCCCCCCACCTGATGGGATGGGGGAGAGAATCAGAAGGGCAAAAGTGAGGAATGTCATGGGTTGAGATAAGTTTAATAGTATAATAATAATAATAATAATAATAATAATAATAATAATAATAATAATAATAATAATACATTGTAGCGAAAAGGAAAACAACAAAAAAAGAGGAACAAAACCCAGGAAAAACAAGTGATGCAACTGCTTACCACCCGCTAACTGACACCCAGCCCATCCCTGAGCAGTGATCCCTGCTCTCTGGCCAACTGCCCCTGGTTTCTATATTGAGCATGACGTAATATGGTATAGAATATCCCTTTGGCCAGTTTGGATCAACTCTGCTGGCTGTGCCCCCTTCCAGCTTCTTGTGCACCTGGCAGAGCATGGGAAGCTGAAAAAAAGTCCTTGACTAGTATAAACACTACTTAGCAACAACTGAAACATCAGTGTGTTATCAACATCACTCTCTTACTAAATCCAAAACACAGCACTATGCCAGCTACTAGGAAGAAAATTAACTCTATCCCAGCCAAAACCAGGACAGAGATGTTTCCTGCTGTACGTTGCTTAATATTCCATTAAAGTTACCGTTTTACTTAGAGCCTGCCTTTATGCATAATCAAGGGCCTTTGCCTGGGTACCAGTGCTGTCCTTGGGGAACATGGCAGAATCTGGTGTGCAGGAAGGGATGCACACTGCCGTGCTGGCTCTGTGGAGGTTCTTCATGCACTAATGGCCTTGCTGGCTTTCACATACCATGGTGAAATAATCCAGAGGGAAGAAGCCCTGCATGCAACTCTGAGCTCAAGAAACTGGACCCCGGCGTGCAGCTGAGTCTGAGCTCAAGAAACCTTCCTTGTATCCTCCCCTGCAGGGCAGGGCCTCGCTTCTGTAGGTGCAAGGTTACAAATTCTCATTCTGACTCAGCAGTGCAAACCGATTTGTGTGCAAAGCAAGGATCCATGTATCGGGGCTGGAAACAAAGAACTGACTTTGGCAGAAGGTTTCCCTGCAGAGTTCCTTTGGAAGCCTCTGTCATCTCTTGGCAGTCTCTTTTTCCCCCAGCCTCCATTCTCCAAGAATGACAAAAACTGCCGATCAAAGCACAAACAAATCCATTGCTCCGTATAACTTGAGCAGGAGAAGGGAGGACTGAGTTTTCTGTTCCAATTCTGAATTTCAAGTATGGTTTGGACTCAGAACTTGTTTTGGAGATGGCACTCTACAGGTGCCACTGCCTACACAAGTTAGTAACAGGCTGGATTTCATGGCAGCTTCTGGCAGCTTTGTTCCAATCCAGCAACACAGCAACTGTGAGTGGCGTTACCCAGCCAGCAAAGCCAGCTGTTTTCATTTTCTGGAACTGCCCAGGGTAGCTGGAACTTTCTGGGAGATATGGCCCAGGTCTGCACTGAAAGTAATATCGCTTAACCCTGTAAGCTTTTTATTTTCCAGCTGCTTTAACAATAACAGCACACAAAAGCTGTGTGCATCTCTTATGTTATTGGTGGGGCTGCTGCCCTCGTCTTAAGGTTGAGCAGGTGGAGGGATGCGCTGAAATGAAAATCAAATAATCAGGGTCAGAGACAGGATTCAAAACCTGAACTGCTGCTCTTGACATGTGAGACTTCCATCTGTGTTTCTGCCCTATTTAGTGAAGCCTTTGGCAGTGGCTTTGCTTAAATGTGTTGCTGATTCCGAGTCTTACTAGCATCTAGAGTGGTGCACGTTAATCTTGTTTGTTTGGGCCTCTTGTGTGGATTTTTCTATTCTTGTGGGTCACATCTGGTACCAGCTATCACTTTTTCAGTACTAGTTCATTGCTAATTTATGCCAACAGGCAGCGTGGTGGTGTGGTGCAATAAATTTTATTAGGGTCTGTGTCTCTTCCTCTTTTCTATTTTATGCCTTTTTTCTTGTCTTTGCAGAAGAAAAATGTTTCTTCAAACACTTCTTACATTTAAGGACAAATGTTTTGTCTCTGTGGCTGGGATCTCTTAAAATAAGTATTGCATCCTCTGCAGTTTCTAGACGGAAGGACTTGTGCGTGGGTATTAGACTGTGACCCTAGTACCTTACATCTGAGCTAAACTCCTTCTCAGCAGATTTGCTGTTACATGAAATTTGGATAGGATTCTCAGACAGTTCTCCTTCTAGGAGTAATAGCTGACACGTGGTGGAATTTTCCATTTTTTCTTATTCAAAATCAAGAGAACCACACCTTCTCCCTAGGGCCTGAAACGTATCCATCTGGCTGCTGCTCTGCTCTGCTTCTCTCTCCACAGAGGCATTTGAGCTGTTCAGCTGCAATAATCCTTCCTTCTCCCTGTCCTGGTTTCAGCTTAATTCAGAGTTAATTCTCTTCCTAGTAGCTGCTATAGTGCAGTGTTTTGGATTTAGTACGAGAATAGTGTTGATAACGCACTGATGTTTTCAGTTGTTGCTCAGTAGTGCTGACACCAGTCAAGGACTTTTCAGCTCCCCATGCTCTGCCGGGTGCACAAGGAGCTGGGAGGGGGCACAGCCAGGACAGCTGACCCAGACTGGCCAAAGGGCTATGCCATACCATATGGTGTCACGCTCAGTATAGAAACTGGGGGGAGTTGGCTGGGGGGCAGCGATCGCTGCTCAGGGACGGGCTGGGCATTGGTCAGCAGGTGGTGAGCAATTGCATCGTGCATCACTTGTTTTGTATATTCTTTTATAATTATAATTATTATTTTATTTTATTTTATCTTTCTCTGCTATCCTATTAAACTGCTTTTATCTCAACCCATGGGTTTTATTTTTTTTCCCCCAGTGCTCTCCCCCATCCCACTGCAGGGGGGAGGGTGAGCGAGCGGCTGTGTGGTGCTTAGTTGCCGACTGGGGTTAAACCACAACACTCCCACTTCTGTACCAAGTTCACTGGTTTTCTACCATGAGAAGTTAGTAAGAAACAACATGGAAAAGACCGGAAATTTCTGTGTATTATCAGCAGGCAAAGGGCTGCTCTGTTTCCAAGAGAAAGCCAGTTGCTCAATGGGCAGAATAACAGGTCTGGTCATTAATTTATGTGATTGGCAACAGAGATGAATAGATTTGGAAGTCATTCATTTTCTCAAAGATAGAGATAATAATTTGGAGAGTCTGACAAGCCCACGTAGTGTGTTCCATAAGTGAATGTAATCACTGTCTGGTGATACTCTTTCCCAACACGAAGAATTCCTGAAAATCCCTGGATTGCTTCAGAAGTGCCTTGCTGTGGCACTGTCAAATTTGCTGTATGATAAGTTTTCCTACCTGAATTATGTGGCTGTCTAGCAACTGAAATTTCAAATAAGGTCTTGGAGACAAATGAAAAGGAGTAGCTTTGCTTTCTCAAATTCACACTACTGGTAGTGGACAGCCTGATGCAGTTTTGCCCTGGAAATTTATTGGGAGAAATGATGATGCTCTGTCTCAAAGGATAAGATGCTTTATTTTACTGCATGTGAAGCGCAAAGACCACCATAATATTGAGCTAAAATAAGGACAATGAATGCTGATAAATCCTAATAGCAGTTCCTGCAACATCTAACAGAATATAAGTAATGAGCACAGGTCCAGGGAGTGTTTGTATTGACAGTGAAGGACCTGAAACCTGTGGTCTGTGGAACTGAGGCTAAAATTGTCATCCACTCAACAGCATTTTGTTAAGGTTGCGTGACTGTTTGCTAGTTACCAGTTCCACGTAAGTCTCTGAAACTTGTTTGCCTGCCCTGCTGAATAGAGATCAGGTATTTTCCATTTTGTTAGAGAGCCCTGGGAATTGCTGCTCCAAAGACTGGACACTTACTGCTCTTTCGTCAACCCTTCAGCCCAGGTCTTTTTTTGCTTCTCACTTGTCCTTTTCCTTCATTTTTGGGCCAGTCTTTCTGCTGACCCAAAGCTCCTGTTCACTTTTTTAAATTGGGTTTCCAAAGGCCTCGACTTTTCCCCCTGCCTCTGAAAGGAACAGGGCATATTCTGAAACATAGCTGCTGTAATGGAAGCGATAGATGATCAGTTTACCTTCTTTTACCCATAGTGAACATCTAGCCTTTCCCAGTCTTTTGTTTCAGTAGCAACCTTTTCAGGAAAAGTTTTTTGTTTTACTTTTCTGAGACTACTTTTTTCCCCTCCTCATAGCTCATCTCTTAGAATTGGGGCTGCTTGACGCATCTTTCTGAATCACGTAAAAAGTCCTGATGGCACAAATGAAGTAGTGCCTTCGGAAATGGAAAAATCTTGTGAAAGGCAGGATGTTCTGCTGGGTGAGTCCCCAGAGTGACTCAAGACGTTCAGGCTCTTTTCCAAGGCTCGCTGCCTGACCTTGGGCAAATAATTTTGTTCTCTGCTTCTAAAAAGATACTTTAAAAAGGAAAGAAGATCCTTAAACAAGGAAAACAAATGGTTTAAATGTGCATCAAGAATAATGATATTTAATTACATGCATTAAATGTGCATACAATTCTCAAGATAAAATACTAGGATTATAAATCCCTGGATTACCGTCTTTCACGAGGGAACCTTGCCTTCACCGAAGCTACTTGGTTTTAGCTGTAGTAGAAGTCCTGAGCAAGAACAAAACTGCAGAGTTAGAAGCAGCCTCTGTTGATGTGTGTATAACACTAGGAGGGACCCTTCGGGTCACAACATACATTCTGCTTTAAGGTGCTTCTTGCTTATTTGGCAAAGCTTCCTGTTTTTCAGTAAATGTAGTACATATCTCTGGGGGAGTGGTATTTGTGGGGTCATTGTTTCTTGGCTGGAGTAGAAGAGGATGTAGAAGCAAAGACTTTGAAATGTTGCGTGGTAGATATTGTTAAATTGGTTAATTTAATTTAGATCTTTGTTATTATGAAAAGTATCAGTTCACTATGTCAAACATGTGAGACAGTCCTATCTATTTCTCTCTAGAGAAAATGCAAATTAGATTTAATTTAGATTTTTGTTTGGCTTACTGTCCAAATGCTACCTTAACCTTCCACAACACAGACTTCCTTGGCAAGACCTGTGTTCAAAAACTGCCTGAGTGAATGAGTGCACCCAGCAACACTCTTGGAGGCAGTCTTTCCGTAAGAATAAATGGATGAACAGAATTCAAAGGCCCTGATTTCCATTCTCTGGCTGTCAGGAGGAGGGAATACAGGGACTATTAGGTCACCATTCAGATGATCTCAAGTGCAGGCTCAAGCTCAATAACAGAACTGAACACATGGTCTGCACCTTGAGCAGGCTATATAGAAAAAGCTAGGGGGAGTCAAGAGCACAGCTTTAAAAGATTGTCAGTAAAAGAATGATGGAGCTGCTATCTTGCTAGTTTCATCTGCTATGTTGGAGTAAGGATTGGAGCATTTGTTGAATCAGCTTGTATTAAAAATAAAACATGAAATTAATAACAGATCAGTAAATCTGCATATAGTATTAACCAGCTGAAGTGGTCGTTAAGAATAAAACACAGTGATAGTGAAGATAAGACAGTTCACAGAACTCTGGACAGATAAAATCACACCTCATTAATCTTTTGGATGTTCTGGTCATACCAATGCAAAAGCTACAATACAAGATGAAGAGCTTATGTCACTTTGCTGTTCAAAGAAACATTTGACCCAGACCTTCACAAGGAATACAGAACTGACAGTCTATAGGTCAGCTGTACAGTAATGTTACACATCAGGGAATGACTAAGATTAAAAAAAAAAAAAAAAAAAAGAATTTTTTGGGCAA
>VZTL01073246.1:0-24921 GCA_013400535.1 Scopus umbretta | reverse complement strand
AAAAAAAAAGCATTATTTTGGTCAAGCTGTTCTTCATAACCAGATGGGAAGAAAAAAAACCCAAGAAACAAGTCAAGTGGAGGAGTTTTCTTCCAGACATGTTTTGCTTGTCTCTTGAGTTTCTGCAAGAGATGGAAGGTAATGCAATTATACTCGTCTATGGATGAAATTGTTGGGATATTTACAGTGGCTTAACAAGTAGTTAGAATTAGCATTTAATTATTCCGTCTTAAACCAAACAGATCTAACTATGGAAAAGCTTTATTTCAGTATGCACTGTAGGGACTGAAGAGTCATTTAGAGTGGGTAAAATCTATAGCCTTTTTGCCAACTTTATCTTATTTCCAGAATAGTACCAGAATAGTGTTTCAGTGGGGCATGACCAATACTTTTATTGTTCATGCCAGCCCTCAGCATGGGACCAATTTCACACATCGAGTATGTTAAAAGTTCACTCCATACAGGACATAAGTACATGCTTGTATGAATTAAATATCCATAGAGACTGTCTAATGGAATCTCCAGGATTGTGTCCTGGGTCTAGCCTCTGACAGACTCCACAATGTCATCCTTGCTGACCATTACTTGCTCTGGAGTGGGCATCATCATCACATCATCACCACAAAGAAAATAAAAGTCTCTTGAGAGTTGAGTGGCATGAGAGTTTTGTGCTGATGAGCAGTGGGTGAAGCTGGTGGCTGCTGGGGCCTGGTTGCATAGTTTTATTAGGGGACTTTCTAGAGAACCTCCCAGAAAGGAGGAAATGAATGTGCTCATTAGGAAATTGCTTTTCTGGGAGATGGCCTAATCACTCATATTGCAGAGGGGCAGGCTGCCTTTCGCAGTCTCTCTGCATCACCACTACTGTGCATGCCTGCAGTGTGCAACTGGAGCAGTCTGAAAAATAAGCACAGTGTGTCTGCTGGGTTATACTGAGTGTGAACAGTCGGTAACCTTCAGGGATTTGTAACTCAGCCAAGTCTAGGAATGTGCCTGTGAGAATACCAAGTAGCTCCTGCAAGCCAGGGCTGTGGCCCTGCCAGAGTGACAGCCTCCTCCAAACAATGGTGAATTGCGTACTGTTTTAAAAATAAATATCTGCCTCTGCTGTCTTTGCAGCTTAGGTGTAACACATGAAGACTGCATCCATTTTATCCCCCAAGAACCCAGCTTTAATCCAAAATCTCCTCTCTCTTGTTTTCACACAGGGATCTACCGCACAGAAAAAGACAAAGGCACCTTGTATGAGCTGACTTTCAAAGGAGACGCAAAACATCAGTTTAAGAAGATTGTTTTATTCCGGCCATTCGGTCCTGTAATGAAAGTGAAAAATGAAAATGTCAATATGGCTGACACACTTATTAATGTAATTGTGCCATTGGCCAAGAGAGCCAGCAAATTTCGGCAATTCATGCAGAATTTCAGGTGGGTTTCCATTCCAGTGCTGCCTTTGATTTTTCTTACTTGGAAAGTAAGATGCAATTTCAGGAGTCATCAAGGTCTCACTCAGTAAAAATCATGCTACTTTTACATAACATTTCATTGTGCCACTAAGAAGTAATTTTTGAGATTATAAAGACTGAAAGGCATTCAGCTGCTTAATGCATTGTGATTAGCAGTAAAAGCAATTATATTCCAGTCATCAGGGTTTCTGATTTGCATATACCTGGCTTATGTGTCTCAATCTGTTTTGTTGGGGCACACACAACTACGGCAGCATAAGAATTTCATGCCATTAGTTGCAAAGGAACATTTCTAAGGGAAAAGGGAATTGGTGCTCCCAGACACTTTGCCAGGCCCTGTTAGAGAAAAGATTAAGGCAATAAGAGTCAAGAAGGAAATGTATTTGAACTTTCAGGACAGTTGCTTTTAAACTTCTTTTATTTTTTAGCAAAGAGATGATGTTTGGAGGGAGAATTTAATTGAGATGTAGCTTTAAATACCTGCCCAGAAAAGACTGTGTTAGCAACAGATACTGACTCTTACAATGGGATTTGTTTTGCCTAATTACAGCCATCTAAAAATAGGCTCCTTGTCTAAATTAGCCATCTGATATTTTTTTTGGTTTAGGATGGGAGAAATCACCCTCTGGTCATGCTGATCTCTCTGCTGATTATAGATGAACTCTTGCTGACTAAACTTTGTGCAAGTGAGGCATGATATCTAGCATTAGTTCAGATTGGTCCTACCCTTAGGCTACTGGCTTGATCTCTGGTTGATAATTAAGTTTTAGTAAATGTTTCTTGACAAAATGCCAAAGATCTGAACTCTGTAATATCTGTTTCAAAAAGTCAAGGTTAAGAGGTAGGGTATGTATAGCTTCTTTAACATCCCCCGTCTCATATTCTCCTAAATGCTGAAGTTATTGCCTGCCCTGATCATTCTTCCTGGGGCTGGATGGCCTGTTTTAATAGTGTTCTCCTATTAAAATAACAAACATTGGTTAGAGAGTTTTTTTCCTAATCTTCCTGAAAGATAGTCTTCTGTCCCATCTGACAGAGGCAGTGAGCCCCTTTGTCAGGACAAGGATCTCTGTCAGTGGATCGTGCCCTCAAGAGTGCCTCCCAAGGTTCACCCTACTCTGTCTTCCCCAGTGGGTGTGGTTTTTGAAGAAAGCTACCTTCTGGGACAAGTCACAAATCTGTCTCTGTTCTCTAGGGAAATGGGCATTCAGCAGGATGGGAGAATTCACCTCACTGTAGTTTACTTTGGAAAAGAACAAATGAATGAAGTCAAATCGATACTTGAAAATACCTCCAAGTAAGTGCCTGAATATCTGATGTGTGCTGTTCATACACAGCAATCATACCATGAATTGGAGACTAGATAGCTGTCCAAACTTGTAGTTGTGCCAAAAAGTTCTAAACTGCATTGGAGAAAATGGCTTTCTTTCCTTTGTATCAGATAAAAACGGTGTTACCCTGACAGTCCCATATGTGTGGTTTTGTAGTGTTGGGTTTTAGAACTACAAAGCAGATTTTACTGAATTTAGTTCAGTGCAGCTTTTTTTTTCACACTGGCAACTTCTTTAGTGCTTTTGAAAGTGGCTTTAACTGTTAGGACTGAAAGTTGATTTCCAAAGGCAGGTGCAGACAATTTCAGTAGAGCACACAGGAACTAGATGCTTTTGGCCTGGTCTGGTCTATTGCGTTTGCTTGCATAGCTGTGTTTGTCAAGATCAGGTGGCAGTGTAGCCTTTTGTTATTATCCCCATGTGGGAGGAAGACCCTTGAATAGACACAGTAATGCAACCACAGGTATTTTATATTTGCCTACTAAAGGTACTCTTGTCCGTCTAAGCCTTGTTGAGATTTTTGTGAGGTCTGCCCAAAGAATGTCTGGGACAGGAATGCTAGCATAGGAGTACACAGGTCAAGCTCTGAATGTAGATATAGTGGAAATCTCAAGACTCAAAGAGGACATCTCTTCCTTCAAACTGCTCTCAGCACTGTGATATTACATATTTCTAGGTTAATTCGTGCCAATTCATACTGGGTTCCTACCCCCACTAGTATTTAAAAGCTGTAAGGACAGGGTAAGTTGTTGAATATTTTCCTTCTCCTAGGTCAGCCAACTTCAAGAACTTCACCTTCATCCAGTTGAATGAAGAATTTTCCAGGGGCAAAGGATTAGACATTGGTGCTCGATTTTGGAAAGGAAACAATGTTGTTCTCTTTTTTTGTGACGTGGACATATACTTCACAGCTGAATTCTTGAACTCCTGTAGACTGAACACACAGCCAGGTACTCATTAAGTGTATTGTCTTTCAACACATTTTTACCTATTGTATAACAGCCTTCACCAGAGTATTCTTGTCTTTGAATTGGTAATGAAGCTGCTGTAAATCATTCTTGAAACTAAAGAACTAATTAAGATATGTATAAAAATTCCATTGTTGGTTGGGTTTTGAAAGGTTGTAACAGTCCTGCTCCCACTGTGATTGAATTTCTTGCTTTCAGTGCCTGTTCTTTCTGGAACAGGAATTTTTTGTTAAATACATCCTCACATTCACATTCTCATGCAAAGAACATAGGCCTGGTCCAAAACTTGTGTGACTTTGCCTGGATTTGGTCTGGCCTGTACAGAGTCTTGTAAGAAGCGTGTTTTATATAGCTTTTAAAAAAAAACTAACCCATTGTCATTTCCAGGGAAGAAGGTGTTTTATCCTGTTCTCTTCAGCCAGTATAACCCCAGTATAATTTATGGCCACCATGATTCCATCCCATCTTTAGAACAGCAGCTGGTAAGTCTGAATGCCCACTTTTATTGGACAAAGCATTTTTTAAAGGTAGCATTTGCCTATTCCTTGTGCACAGTGACTACCACACAGACAAAATTAATGGCAGCGGTCACCTAACTGTGAGTTCTGCAGTTCAGTTTCATAGGGAAGTATCTTGGTACCATTTATTTTAACTCTGGTTTCATGTTTTATACATGGAACCTAAGAATTTAAACCATGTCTGCTTCTCTGCCAGAAAGGATTTTCTAATTAGCGAACAATTCCTTCATGGTGTGTTGTCTTGGGGCGACAGATCTTGCTCTCATTTCTTCCTTGCAGTGAAAAGTTTCTTTGCTTGCATCTTGAAGAGCTCACATTTGTAGAAAGCATAGATATCCTCAGATGAGTCAGTGAAAACAGAATTCCAGGGGCTGTCACAGTTATTCCCCCACTTACTTGAACATCTACAGTGGCTTTTCCCATCCCATAGTGCGTGATTGAACTGCCTCCGTGCAGACAGCGTCTTTCTGAAGTGTACCACGTTGTCTCCAGAGTCAAATGCCATGCTTGGAGCTGTCCCTTCTGGCTTTAATCTGGCACGGTTATAACACAGCATAACCATCTCACCTGCTTGTCTTTGGTGTGAAAACAAAGTATCATTTTTTAAAACCTTGCCATAACGCATACAACTAGAAAACGTAGTTAAACCCGGGTGAATCTCCTTGATGAGGAGGAAGCTGTGGTAGGAAGAAGCAGAGCACACAGACAAGAGGTTCACGTGAATGCTAGTGGCAGAGCCATTGCTTGGCACTGCTGCAGATGCTATTCTCCATTCTCTCGTGCTCTGGCATTGCATTGTCTTGAAGCTAAAGGGGTGATAGAAGTGGTGGCTTTCCCTTTATGTACACCCTCCACTCCTGCTTCTCTCCAGAGTCAGACGGTCACAGTCCTCTGCCCACTAGTGCTGGTAAGTGGCTGAATTTTCAAATCGAAGCATAAGCCAGCTCTGCAGCTTCATTCAGTTCCTCTGGGTCAGGTCCCAGCCTGCCACAGCTGCCCCTCTTGTTGCCAGGCACTGCACCTATCAGGGCTCACCCTGTCCCAGGCTGGACACTGTCTCCAGAGCACCCCAGCTTCTATTGTTGTGCTCAGTAGGTAAGAATTAGGGGTGTTGTGAGACCAGCAACAGTCACAGCTGAAAAAGATCACTAGGGGTCTGAGTCCAGTCTCCTGTCATCAGTACCCCCACCTCGTGCCCTAGAAAAATGAAGAATGGGAGTTTGAAAAGTCCACCCAAAATATTTAAAAAGACTTTTTTGTCTACTGCTCCGCTCCCTGTGTTATCCAACAGGTAGCCAGAAAGTCTTTTACTGAAGAGCCTGCAAAATCCTTTCCACTGTTTTTTTCTCAGAGGAAACTTGTTCTGATAATACCATAATACCACATTGACTCTTCTGTCTCTGATGAGAGCCCATCGGGGATCCTCAGGCTTGTAAGCACTGTGCTTAGGAAATGAAATAGAATTTAGCTCTCAAGCTGGCATAAATTCCACAAAGTACGTTGTCAGGATTGTGCAAATATTTATAGCTAATATTTGAATAGTAAAATGTGATGCTTACATCAGAAAAGCTTCTTGATTTAAAGAGGTACTGCCAATCTCATTTTTATGTAGATTTTTATATTTTCAGCCCATACTAGTTCCCGGGCATGAGGCCAGATCTGTGCCAATAAAACAAGACAGTGTTAGCTCTCTCTCCTGGTACTTGGGGTGCTGAGAAAAAAAAACCTTCAGAAATCTTTGAAAGAATGTGATTTGTGCAGCAGCCACTTGCCCTAATGGGAAATAATAATGCTAATGCATACGAGTAGCTTGCTGTAAGGGCATCATTATGGCGATTTCTTGTTACAGTGCAGACCTGACAGATACAATCTTGTTTCCTTTTAATTGGCTTCTGCAGTGGCTTGACTTTTTCAAGGAAAGGAGAAATGAGAAAAGAAAGAGATAGCAACGTGAGCAGTAAAATAAAAAAAAAGCCATTGAAGTGACAAGGGTTATGAACAAGAAAGGGAGGCATGAATGAGAAATCATGAGAGAGTATTTAGGAAGAGGATTTTTTGGTAAAGGAAATGCTAGGATCTGTAAATCCAGAAAGAGAAATTCTGTTTCCTCATCTCCTGTAACTTTGTTGCAAGTGAAGCCAAAATTTTCAAAAATAGCTGCTAAGGGGTAGGTTTGTAACCAGACCTTCAAGAGTGTGAAGTACTGCTGACTTGCTTAGAGGATTTAAGTACCTGTCCCAGTCCCTTGAAACTCTTGGATGTCTCACCAGATTGGGTTCGGTCACTCACACACACAAATTACGACCTTAGGGATCTATACTTGGATATTTGCTTTTGAAGATGATAGCCATGGTTTCTCACCGCTCTGATTTTCTACCCATAATACATAATGTTTTCATGGTCCATCCCAGTAATGTAGACTGCACATTCATTATTACAAAGGCTTTTATGGGCTATATATCTACCACCTAACATTTATGGACTTCAGTTTTAGCTGGATTTAGCAGTTCTGTAATGGAAAACTATTCTTACCATTTTCCTATTTTTTGTCAAAATTAAGGTAATCAAGAAGCTGTCAATTGTGCAATCAGATTAGAACCACTGTCTTCTTCCAGAGCTCTTGTGTTCCACAATCCGGATGCCATATCTGCTCTACAGCAGAGCCTGGCTTCCCTGGTTTACCAGTATGTTTCTTACATCAGATTTGAATCCCACAGAAACTAATGATTTCGGAGGATGTTTTGCCTGTGAAGAAGCGAAATCCAGAGAGTGATGTGATATTGCTCCACTTGGTCTACAACAGCAGGAGCGGAGCGAAACCTGATTGTTCCAGATCAGGAGGTTTATCCATGATAGCGAATGACATGGCTGCTTTCTGGGGGCAGAAACATGCAATGAGTATCTACAAAAACTGGTTCAGGATCAGCCATGGATTTATGCGGGGAAGAATAAAAGGGCAGGTGCTCCTATTTCTGACCACATTCAGGGACTTGTCTGCTGCTCACACTGAAAGCATTTCTGCTCCCATATAAATGTTCCTTTCCCTCCATGCAGATTATTAAAAAAGAAACTGGATTTTGGAGAGACTTTGGTTTTGGGATGACTTGCCAATACAGGTCTGATTTTATCAACATAGGTAAGAAAAATACACTCCAATACATCTGCCTTTTTACTGAAACATAGAAAATTGAGATCAGCTTCCTTTTCCTTGGCCAGTGTGTCTATGCCTCTAATTTGTAGCAGTGTTTAGATGTTCAGACTATTCCTACGTGCCATAGAGGTTACCAGAATCTAAGTGCTGCTCAGTACAAATAAAGCAATTTTGTCAAATAGTGAAAGATAGTGAAAGCTAAGAAATTTGGACACTTTGATGTTGGCAGAAAGTATGGCTGTTTTAAAGGGCTGACTGGAACAGAGAACAGCTGTAGTGCAATTCATATCATTGAGTTTGCTATTATATATTTGTAGTTTTATTTTGCATTTTCTTGTGTCAGGTGGCTTTGATCTGGACATTAAAGGCTGGGGTGGTGAAGATGTGCATCTGTACCGCAAATACCTTCACAGCAACCTCATCGTGATCCGAACGCCTGTCAGGGGTCTCTTCCACCTGTGGCATGAAAAACAATGTCTGGATGAGCTGACCCCAGAGCAGTACAAAATGTGCATGCAGTCCAAGGCCATGAATGAGGCTTCTCACGGCCAGCTTGGGATGCTTGTTTTCAAGCAAGAGATCGAGACACACCTGCACAGACAGAAACTGAGCAGTAAGAAGACATGAAGCCAGAAAGGGAAGCAAAAAGCTTCTGAATTGGACTACAGGGTGTTTTGGAAAAGAGTTGCTGACAAGAAAAGACAGGATGAGACTGAAAGAGGATGGAGATTCTAGCAGGATGGCAGCAAAAGAAGATGAAGAAAAGTGCTTGTCCTCCTTTCTTCTGTTTTGTTCTTAATAAGGCTTTTAAGTACTCCATTAGCCTGACTGTTCAGCACTTGCTTCTGGGGGAGAATTGAACAGTTGATGAGATTGAAGGTCACGGAGACAATGAACATTACATAAATGCCAGTATGGTATTCACAGTAACAAATGGATGTGCTCTTCTGTTGAAATGTTTGTAAGATATGCACAGTTATTTAAAGGATTGACCCTTTGGTAGGCCAATAATAATGAGTTATTTTCTTCATCTAACCTGACATACCTAAAAAGGGCTATTTTTGAATAAGTACAGAGCTCCTGCTCTGAGAAGGACATCTGAGTGTTAACGACGGTTAAGCCGGAGTGACCAAAAATCTTTTTCCCCAGGGGCTGGGACAGGGGGATGGCAGCAGTGCACTAACAGGGTATTCCCAGTTCATTCAGAGCCAAGAGGCATCTCAGAAAGTGCTTTCTAAAATTCAGAAAGAGAAAGCCCTACCAGTCAAGTGTGGTGTCTCAAAAACGCTAGGGGGTAGTGTTTATTCTCTTCTGTGGACAGTGAACCCAAAGCAATGAGCCATGTCTGTATCACATGAATCAGATGGTGTATTTCTGCTTTAGAATACTGTATCGCGAGAGTTATTTTTAAATGAAGTTGGTTTTGCTTGGGAATTATTTTGTCATACTTCAGAGTTTCTACTTCTAGCCTTACTAAGATACAGTACAGCCTTCCAACACTTGGAAAATCCTCTGCAGATCTGTGTTTCCTGTGGATGGGAACTGGATTCAGATAAGTGAAGTGATTTTTCTACACAGCCTGGGTGCTGGAAGGCAGAAGCTTTACTATGCTGAAGAAAAGGAAATACATATCAAGTTGCAGTACTGATTTAGCAGGAGGCTTTTAAACTCTGAATGTCAGATACCAAAATTGATGAACATTTTCTGACTTTATACCAAAGTATTCCTTCTAAACCAAATATAGAATCTTGCCCAGGGCATAGCAAGCTTTTTGTAATTAACAAAATAAATTTTTGTGATGGATTACTGGACCCTGCAAGTTCTCTTATGACAATTGTAGATGCATCCTAAAAATTAGTCGTCTACTTAATAGATTTTTTTCGATTGCCTAAAACTGTTGAAAGCATGAGTTACTGCTCTTATAAAGCATTTTCTTTTAATGCTGACTGCTTTTTATCATTTTATTATATGCTAGCCAACAAAAACTGCATGGGCTTGGAAATCCCGTTTGCTTACCTACATGCTGTTTCTCTGAGCGGTCTCTTTGTTTTATAGCTTCAGATTAATTCAAGGCAGTCTGAAACCAGATTCTGATTTGGTTTTTGGCTTGTAAAAGCTGGGGAAGAAAAATGCAAGATAGCACTGAACAATGAATAAAATGCTATTTGTCATGCCACTGTGCGGTAGGAAGAGCACTTATGAACCCCTTTTGAAAGCATTGCGTGCAGAATCTGCAGACAAAGACCATGCTACTGTAAGTACCTTTTCCCTTGACGCATGTTTACATGTGTTTGTCTTTTGTTGGATGCAAATGATCTACATTGCACTTCCCTTGTGAATCACCAAATGTCCAAAAACATTGCAGAAGTACAAAAAGAATGGAAACTCTGTATGATTAAAAAACCCAACCCCCAAATACATCACTTACCATAAAAACTTCAGCAATAACTCAAGTAGGTACTCCGAAGAACTTTTTTGTTCCCAGAATACATGATAAATTGCTTATAAAGGGCTTTGTTTTGACGGAGCAACTTTACAAATATTATGCAGTAGTAGGAGAGAGTCATGGCTTCTTGAATGCATATGGGAGCTATGGTAACTGAGCTGCTCCAAGGTGATAGTACAGTCCCACTTAACTGGAATTTGAAACTGGGTGGTGTATATTATGAAAGTTTCATAGTCATAACCTGCCTCAAGCCTAGCCTTAACAATTTCCATGAGGTTTTTTCATTATCTTCCCTTAGGTTTCCCTGTGCCCTCAGCAACTTAATGTAACTTTGAGGTTAGCCACACTGGTAGAGCAGGACTAGACCAGATGATCTCCAGAGGTCCCTTCAAACCTATGGTAGTCTAATTCTAAGCACTGGGCAGCTGTAAATTCAACACTTTGTTACTTTAGGTACCTTAGCAAGCATATCATCCAGCCCCTGTCAGAGTTTCACAAGTTATGTTTTTAAATAGCACCTTTGTGATTCTTTTGCACATCCTTTTCCAGAGATATGCTGTTCCTCCTGCCAGGAATAATACTGTCTATGCAGTTCCTGTTCCTTGGCTGCAGAAGCCAGTTTGGCAAGAGGTGAGATTGAATCAATGATGGAGAGCGCCAGCCCACAGTCATTGGCCACCTCAGTGATGTGCAGGAGAATCTAATCACAGCAGAAGTCTGGCAGGGTTCTCTTAAAGGTGGAGACTACACTGATATGAGAGGTGAAGAACACCAAGAGAAAGGGAAGCTGTTGTCAGCTACGTTTCTGTGAGCCAAGTGGAGCTGTAACAGATCTTCCAGACCAGTTAGAAAAAGAGGAAATCCAAAGTAAGAGCCAACAGAACCGTAGCTTTTGTCAGGCAGCTCTCTACCTTCCTTGGCCCAGAAACAGCTTGTGATCTTTCTCAGGATGGCAACTGACTGGATCTTAGTTGGGGAGGGAATAGAGAGCACCCTGTGTAGATGGGGAGGCCGTGTGGGGACTCCTTGCTTTAATTTTTGACATCTGTTGCACACTCTGGCTGAAGGCATAGAGGCATGGGGCAAAACAAATTGCCATACCCTTCCAGGTGTCATGATCTCTCCAGCAAGCAATTTTCAAACGTGACTACTCTTGTAATCTTTGCACAGCATCCCTTGAAGAAAGAAAGTCTACAAAGAAGCTCCCCAAGACAAGCCAGCACCCTTGATTCCCAACCGCTGCAAGTCATCCTTGCTCCACAGACTTTGAGGATAACTAGGTTTCAGAGCAATAGAAGAGCCAGTCTTGAGAACATCTGTTCTGGCAAGGATGCTGCCTTTGCAGTCACTGCAGTAATCTAAATGTGTAGGTATAAAACTTCAGCTATCTTCCCTCACAGCAGACCAGAGAAGCTGGGAGTCTTTAAAAAACTGAGGCATGATTCTCAAACATGTGGGATAGATGTGAACACTGATAGTGGCTTTCCCACTCTCTGAGTGGGGCTCTACTGAGCCAACATTTGCAAATAAGTACTTACAATATAAAGGTATGTGAAGCTACGAGTTCACTGGTGAGCAGGTCAAACCCTGAGGAGTTCCAGTATAGCTCTTGGAGCTAAAATTGATCATGTCCTCCAGTCCTGCTGTGTCCGTGCCAGGTCAGCCTGCACCCTATTTCTGCAAGTTAACACTCTGCCTTTCAAAATGCCTTTTTAAAGGAGAATTTGTCCCCTGTCTTTACCAGCCCATAGGTATACAAAACACTTTGTGATTTGTCTCCAATAGCTAAGGCATGTTCTTCATATGAGAACAGATGCTAACTTTTCTCTAGGATCTCTGAATGACCTTTCATTTTGGTCGTATTTTTTGAAAGAAACAGTTCATGAAGAGGGAAGGAGGGATTTTTTTCCCCTACAAATAATCTAGCACTCCCTCTCATGATTGATGCAGATTATGTTGAAAATATCTCTTTGATACTTGTGGTATAGTGCTCAAGAAGCTCCTTAAGTCATTTGCCCTGCCGAGAGGGTTGTTACTTTCACAATCTCATTTTACATTAAGGCTTAATCTCTAGCAAGTTAAACTTGCTGTAACTGGAGTGTAGTTATCCCCTCTTTCCTTGTATGGAAACCACCTATCAGCATAGTTATACATTTTAAGACCAGATAATTACAACACTTTCTTTTAATCGGTATTCTGCAAAACGCAGATCAATATAAAACTGAAGATTTTGATTGCTTCCTCAAGTTAAGCAGAGTAGCCCTGATCCGACAGAAAGAAGGGAACAGGTAAACAACTGAAACAAGATGGACTCTTGTTCACTATTTGAGGATCACATCTCTAAAAAAATGATGTTAGCAGATTTGCACCACAGCCCTCAGCTGTACAGTTCATCACGTACAACAGCATGAGGGAATCTGGGTGAGGGTTAATTTGTTATGTGATTCTGTCCAGCACCTCCCCCAATATTCTGAATTATGTATTTAAAGAACAGTGTAACAGACACAAAGAGACACCATTACAGTGAAAGAACAAGTTCTATGTTAAAGTTTACCCAAGAGGTATCTCAGTAATCCGGACACAACCTGCAATAAATAGCTCCGTTTTGGAAAATAGCATTCTTTACTGGCAAACACTCTTCTGTAAACTGTACTAATACTGACATAGGCGCTGCTTCTTACATTTTTTAGGCTCTGTGCATGTGGTAGTCTTTCATACAAATTCCTGTATCCTTTCTCCTTTCCCTTTCAAAAGGTTAATCTCTCTCTATGCAGAAAGGTCAGCGTGGGATTTAAATACAGGTTAAAAGAGTGAGGATCTATATTCAGAGGCTAAAGGAATTTAAAAAATTTGCTTTTCATTAAAATCCCGCTTCACAGAGAACACCTTTCACTGAAAGGCACGGAGGGTTTTCTTGGATGTTTGGCTTGCCCATCCTTGATTCCAAGGGCACAGCATTTTACAGGATTAAGCTTCATGTTGTACAAATTACTATATCAGGACTGATTCACCTCTCCTAGTTGTTTTGTGCCTTCAGGAAGGCATGATCTCATTCAACTGTAGATACTAATCTGTTTCCCAGATGGCACACAACCTTGCATTCAAGAACAAAAGGCAGCTTCAATACAGAAGTCCCCCAGGAAATCTGCAAAAACCCACTGAAAAATGGCAGTATCTCCCGCTTCAACTGATTGCTTCATCACCTCATTCACTCCATTGTGTGGGATATATCCAGGTGCTTTGGAGCCTGTTGGGCTGATGCATTCTTTAACTCAGTTGATATGAGGAGCCCACAACAGTATTTATCCTCCCACTGCTTTGTTGTGAAGGATATAAAATAGGGACACTTATGGCAACCGTTTCAGGTAGGCGTCAGCAGCTTTAGTTCAGAGTTCCTTCTTTGTGCATACAAGCATGGGGCTGCACAGCGAGACCGGGAGGCTCACTCGAAGAGAGAGACGTAATCTGGTTCTTGGTCCTCTTGGCCACATGGGTAAAGCAACAGCTCCTTCCCCAAGGAAGTGATGGGTTCGTCCTGTTGATACGGGATATGATTAAACACCACCTTTCAAACAAACCCTACCTATCACATCGCAGGGTGGACAGCAGTCTCCCTGCCTCTGTTACCATGTGGGCTTGTTCATCCCACTGTGTGATACAGCTCGGTGCCCCGGGGAACTCGGGGAAGGACCCACATGGCTGACCTCTGTCTTCAAAAAACAATGTCTGTGCTCAGTGCAGTAACACGGTGACACAACTCTGGCAGTTCTCTGAAAAAGCTGTGCTCAACTCGTAGGCAACCACAGCTTCTATGGCGTGAAACACTGCCCTGCCTAGAAAGTGCTCTGTGCACTTGCAGGTAAGAGGATGGGGTGGTTGTGGATCGTGCTCCTGGCTGCGTTTGTGGGAGGGACAAAGGTGGATCCTGGAGCGAGCACATGCCCTCTGCTCAGGCAAACCCTGTTCTAACAAGGGAATTCCCTGAGAAAACAGTCTCTGCTTCCCATCTCGTTCCCCACCCTAGCAGCAGATGCATGGGGGGAACTTGCCTTCTTTCGTGGTCACCTGGTGGGTGATGAGCAGAACACACTAGAGCACTTCCGCAGAGTGGGTTCACCCTGCCTATGTCTGCTGTAGTGCAGGGGTCTGTAGGCTTCTTTGCAGACTGTGGACATGGCTCTGTCTTCAATATAGATATGCACAGGCAGGCTTTAAATCCTCTGGCTCTGGTACCAATAACTGTACAGCTCTTGCTTTCAACAATTTCAGCCTGAACTGTGAAACCCATGCAAGAAGCACATTCAGGTAGCCCAGGTGGAGCTCCATATAGCAAATGAACATAGATACCTTCCTCGTGCCCAGTTTGTTTAGCCATGTCTGCATTAGGCTAGGCATTTATTTAAAAGAAACACAGATTTTAAAGGAACCTTTAGGCAAAATGATTGTCCTGTCCCTGGGCAGATCTTACAGTAAAGGAATAAAGAATCCATCTGGCCCTCCTGGGAGCCCATGTAACTGCAGTCAGTACTAGTAAACACCGCTGTTATTATTGCAAGAACCTGCCAACCTTCTTCCTTCCCTTCTATTTTTTAAACTTTGTTCAGTATCACACTTTGCCTGCTTTGAGATTATAAAGATACCTTGTTCTTTTTCATGCTGAAGCTGGAGGCAAGCAGGATTTTCTGCTTACCCAAGTTGCCAGGACCCCACAAGCATGGACAGACCCCCCAAAAAAAGGACTCTGCGTGAATATGCTGTCATCTCTCACCTTATCAACATTTCTACTAAATAGTGTGTAAGCAACTTTAGCCCTATGTGCAAAGTGTTCTGTGCACTTGACAGAGAGTGAGTCAGGTCTAAGATGTTTGAGATGTGTTAGGTCATCTGAGATGTACCCATCAGGCTGGCATACCCTTCTGAAGCAGCACGCAGGATACTCAACAGCAGCTAAAACAGGTCTAGTTACCTACTTTAAAACAACTGAATCTATTCTTTCTTATTTTGAAATGCCCTGAGGCAATTAAACAACTAATGAATGCATTGCTAGATGTTCACCTTGTGGTAGTCTACAAGGTCAGCCAGCGTTGAATGTTGTAGCTGGTCCACTCCAAGGAAGCTGTAGGAATCAGTGGAAGCATCAATGAGGAAGTGTTTACATCCTTCCACAGACCGATAGGAGAGCACGTAGCCTTTGATTTTCTCACTGACCCGGACCAGAAAACTCCCCGGGACTGTTTTATTCAGAAGTTCCTCTGCTTTCTTAAAGGTTAGGATACCTGTTCAAAACCAAACACAAAACTGAAGGGAGAAAAGCATTTGTGCAGGACTGGATGGAACAGTTCTCACAAGAAATCTGCTTTACCACTCTAAAATCGGTCTATGGCAGGCACTTCCATCCCTTGCATTGTTTTCTTGCTCAGTAGCCCAGGAAGGACAGTACTGCCACTGCTAGTACCAGGCTATGGCCACATGCTAACTGTGCTTTATGTTAACAGTTATGTTTATGTTAACTCAGCCAGTTACGAATGATAAATGTGCAGGGCTCAAAAGGACAGTTTCTGTGTTATGAGAGAGAATGGCGTTGCAGTGTGTTGTACGTTGATTCCAGTATAGCAGGGCTGTGCAGACAGTGATCATAGGTCCTGTCAGAAAGCCATGCAAGCATTGAAAGCCCATTCACAGGAGGATAACACTTTCGTTGCTGCAGTGTCCCATCAAAGGGGTTTCTAAAGCAAGGGAGATGGGTGGGATCGTGATGACCCATTAGAAATGGGACAGAAAGGTGATGGATGATGAGCACATATGGAGGGAGAATGACCTGGGGCCACCGATGAATGGGATAAGGTGTGCCCAAATCTCTCTCACCCTTGTCCAAACAGTTACCAGGGTGACCATGCACTCAGTATAGGGAGGCAGGGGTGGCACAGAGATACAGGGTATTTTGAAGAGCTGGCCTCTGTTCTAACACTTTAGCTTGCTCTGTGTCATAATGCTAAAGGAATTTAAACTACATTCATAGGTATTTAAAATGGAATACTTAGCCACCTTCGAAAAGCTCCTGGGCCCAGCCTGTGGCATCAGCCATGTTAGCAGAACCAACTCCTTAAAGAGTTGGGTTGGGGCAGAAACACTCAGGACTCACCGTGGAACCAAGGCGCTATCGTGTCCGTGGTTTTCTGATAACCGGCTCGGAGAGGAAATTGCTCCTCTTTGAACCACTTGATGATGCTTTCTTCGGTGGAATTGGACATTGTCCTCTGGATTCCTTCCTTCCTGTTATAAAAGACCATGGTTTGTGCATCAAGTTCAAATGACAGTTTTTGAGTCATTGCCAGGATTTACCTTTTGTTCAGGAGGTTAAGAACAGCGCTAAACAGAAGGTTTACACAAGTGCAGCTGTCAGCCATATTATATGGTTTTCAGTGGACACGTAGCATAGGGGATGTATGCATTCTAGGCTTAGGACGCTCTACTAAATAAACCTGTCACCCTCCAGGGGTGAAAAAATAAGCCTTATCATACCCTAGGCTGGAATATAGCCCGGGCTCTGTATTTTTCCCTACAGGGTGTCTCCTCCATGCAAGGAGAAGAGCTAACCGTTCCCATCTCAACTGGACCCATCCCATGCTGGACCAGAATAATCTCATCCCTTCTCTCCTCCACAGTGCACAGGGGTTTCCTTACCTAATCGGTCTCCCATTTGCCATCACAGGAGGTAGAAGTTTAGGCCTGGGGGGAAGAGGCGGATATTGGAGTGGTCGCCGATCTCCTGCTGTGGCACCCTTGGAAATATCTGCCTGCTTCCCTCTGTGGATGCCCTGTAGTGAAAGCCTCCTGTAATCATCCCTGGCTTGCCGTGCAAGGGAGCGTCTCTTCTCATCTGCTGCCTTGGATTTCCGCACTGGAACAAAAAAGGAGTCCTACAGGAGCGAACAAGCAGGCAAGTTTTAAGCTTGCTGCCCTTTGGCCATCTTCCTGCTTGACGAAGTGGAAAAATAACCCATTTCACAAGGTGAAAGATACACTCGATTGTGAGACCATTTGCCACATGTATCCCATCACTTTTGGGCATCTGCTACTTAACAAGGTCCAGTTTTCAGTCCTTCAAGAGATTAAAAATCTGGGTTCTTTCCAGATCCCTTTCTACTTAGAAACTACTTGGTTTTGTTTCGGATGCTGACTCCTGGTTCAGACATAGATTTCTGTAGTGCCTTTCATGTGAGCTGGCAGGGTGGGGTGGGGGGGCATATGGAATAAAAGCTGCTGAAATTACCCCAAATCAATCCTTTGAATGATTTGAAAATGCTGGTCATTTTTTGAGGGTGGGAGGGAGTCAAACTGAAACTGTTATGCAAAGTGGAGAGCTTGGCTGGGTATTTTTTTTGCTGTAAAACTGTCTTGATTGTGTAGGTCTAGCTCATCCTGGAGTCTGGAGGAGTAACCAGCTCTCTGGTCGGTCTGAGTTAGGCTAGTTCTTTCCTTGCTTTTGTAATCAACTTCAGGTTTGGGTTTATTTTTATCAGTAAGAAAAATAAAATCCCTGGCCTGAAGCAGAAACAATTGGTAGTACAGCATTGCCATCTACTGAGCTGCAGGGGAGGAGCTGGGGAAAAAAAATGCATCAGGTTCTCCTTCAGTATTTGGCAGCAGTGATGGATGCTACTGCAAGTTTCATACTGTTTGCCATTTTTCTTCCCATCGTTGGGATTCATTACATGAGACTGTGCAGCAGGGCTCTGCTTAGGTGGGATCGTTCCTGGATGACAAGGAAGCCCCTTTTAGTTAGGCCCTGTCACCCATTATCCTTGTCCTCAAGAGCAACGGTTACCGCAAAGTCCTATGAAAGGCCAGCTTCTAGTTTAAAATTAATTATCCTGGCTATACTAATGTTGTTCCTATTTGTTGCTTGTTTTAATATAGTATCTGTAGGAAAAATTTTCCGTTTCCCTGCCCAGCTCTAGTCTCAGTAAGGTGTGGACTCAGGAATATTTCTGATAATTCAGCGTTGTATTTCTTGGCACTACTTTCCACCCACCAACTGATTGTTCAGTTCCAGTGTGGCAGGAGAAGGACTGAGATGACCCTACAGAGCCCTAGGATTTCTCAAGCCCTATAGGAAAAGGTCATCCTAAGAGCTTACAGGATTCCTGCCATTCAGGCTCATTCTCATCCGATTTCTGCAGCATCCTCTGGCTTTCTGAGCTGAGGTGGCTCTGTGGTATTGTCTCCTGGGGGGCTGTGATCTCTTTTTCCGAATTTCTCCTCTGTTCTTCCTTCATCTATGAAAGAAACAGTATGTTCAGCTTTGTCCCAGGCTAGTTTTAACTCTGCTGTTTAGCTAGCCTTGAAATATTGGGAACTCCATTCTTTATTGTGAATCCCTCTGATTTCAACAACATGCAGACCCTCTGTCTTTACTGCAGGTGACAACAGAGGAAGTAAGGGAAAACAGTCTATCAGAAATCATCAGGGGCATCTCCCTGTGCTGCTCCCCAGTCTGCTAACCTGTCTTGCTTTGTATCATCCCCAAATTGTCACACCATACATGAGGAGCACGGCAACTCTGGGTAAAACTGGTCCAAGAGGTGAGGATTCTTGGGTCAGACGGGGCTCTGACGCTGACTGGGACTCTGTGATAAAGTCTGGACCCCATTCAATATGTTAGGAGCATCCTAGGTTGCCATTTACCTGTTGGAAGCTGTGTTTCCTCATGTGGCAGTCTGCCAGCATCTGGTGAACGTCTCTGTTTTCCCTCTGGGCAGAGGAAAAGGGCAGTGAGAAATAAATGCAGCATTAGGATCACTGTTCTTTTTTGGAGCAATAGGTGTTTAATGCAGAAGCAGTGATGTGACATTTATGTTAACGAGTTTTGCTAGCCTTCTCTGACAAGCATTGGTTTTTTTTCATCATATTAAGCGTAATATGCCACAGGAGGAGAACTCAGGGGTGTCAGGATTGTCATAAGCACGCCTAGATGTGCTAAACGATGCTCCCAAGTGCTCCCAGGGATCAGTCCCTTCCCTCCCTCCCTCCCTCTAAAGCAAACCCTAGCAGAGCCTGCCATCCACAGCTTTACCTGCCCGTGCTTGTTTGCTGCTGTGGCCGGGATGCTGCAAACCCCTGCTCGTCGAACTGACCCAACGAGTTGCATAGCTCATGTTCACTCTTCCCTGCAAACCAGCCTAGCTACCCTGGCAGCAGTCCCCGGCTGAGACCTGCCTTTGAAGACAAAGAGTGCGACTTGTCTTTGAGCAAACACCCAACCACCTCCCCACTGGGCGCAGACTGCCTCCCACGGCACAGTGAGTAATGAGTTAACCGTACTGTGCTGCTTACCAAGGACATGCTTTGTTTTATCTCCATCAACGACTTGGCTAATATTTAATTTGAACATGGCTTTCCAATTTCCCTCTCCTTGAAAGGAAACTAGGAATTTCAAACGTGTGTGTGAAGCAGCTTGTTTTCTTAGATCAGCCCCCCTATCCCCTTCAGCAGACAAAGCACAAAGCCTGGATCCCTCAGGTTAAATGGGAACTAGATCTCAGAGAAAGCACTTTAACCAGGAAGGTGAGAAAAAGCCCCTTTCCAGGCCTAGAAAATGCAACAGGGGTCGTCAGTCTGGATCCCTCCTTCTAATAGCAAAAGGCCCGGAAACCTGGGAGAAATTACTAATAATATAATGACAAAACAAATGTAAAATACACAACCCCCCTCTATTTCTATGCGCAAGATTTTGAAAGGGAGTTAGATTTTTTTGGTGGTGGTGGGATTTTTGGTTTGGGGTTTTTTTTGCTTTTTTTTTTTTGTTAGCTGTGACCAAAAGCTTCCTTTGAAAAGAGAAAAACCAAATCTCCCACATAGTTGCTCAACTTCAGCAAACAGTGCTAAGAAAAACCCTATGTGATTCAGAGGCTTTTGATAAAGGAGACACCCACTCCGAATTCCCTTCCGTATTTTGGTAGCAGCAGGAGAGGCACTTTGCCAAAACCCAACCTTCAGTTATTGTGCTTTTTATACTGAAATACAGAGTGGCTATATAATAAAAGAACATACGCTCATGCAAGTTATCAGCAAAAGGCTGAATGAAAATTCTGCTGAATGAGATTGGACTTCTCCCATTAAATAGGCAGGGTGTTCTGTTCAACTTTAGTTACATGGGTAGTTAATTTATCTCATCTTTTTCTCAGTTCTCTGCAAATGCCTTTTTGTAGCCAGTTAAAAAGGAGAAATGTGTTCATTTCTGGAGAAAAATATTTCTGTAATGAAACACCACAGCAAAGCAGACTTGTAGTTACTGCCTTTGGAGTTGTCCTGTGCTGTCAAAGTCATAAGCTATTTTCTAACTATTTTAGAAGACCAAGAAAACCACAGAAGAACCTAAAATATGCACATCAGAAGATGCTGGTAAAATTATCTTCATCTATTCTTTTATACAACTAGATGATTTGTCTGAGGGCTGTGGCCTTGCATTGTACAGATCCTGGGATAGCCTCCTGAGTCTTGCCCCAAAAGCCATCCAAACCAGCCACAGAGCAGGAAGGAAAGTACTGCATCCCTTGTTTTACCCATGGAGAATGGAAGCAAAGGAATCCAGAGTGACTTGTCTGTCAGTACAGGGCAGATCTATCCTAGCTGAGAATAGCACTTGGACCTCCCAGGTCCTAAGGAAGGATGTAACAGCATGACTTCTTCTCTGACTACAGAAGAAAAGCCTGAACAGTTAGCCGGCTTTTTTTCTTCTTCAAATTTCTATTTACAACAACCAGGATTTGCTGCACTTCCTAGATCTCAAAGCATGTGTTTCTGATAGTTACGGAGAAAAGGGGCAAAACTACCTTTGGGAGGTCCTGGCTTTTCCCTGTTGTAGCAGCACCAGTTTTCTTCCCACCTTCCTTCTTTTCCTCCACGGCGCTTTTTTTTTCCCCATGAAGATCTGTCTCACCCAGGACTCCTAGCTGTGGATGCAGAGACCGTGTTGCAGAAATGTCAGTTTCTCTGAAATGCAAGAGAGAGAGGACTTAGCACACGAGGGAGTCACTTGCTGCTCTCTGAGCATCTTGCAAGGAAGCTGCATGTGAGCAGAGCAGTGCTGCAAAGAAGTGACGTGCTTGCAGGCAGCTATCATATCTCCAAATCAGGTAGGTGGAACAATTAAATTAATGATTTGTGGTGAGTAACTGTCATCCTGCTTTTCATGGGCAGCTGTCGGTGAATCAGTGCAATCCAAACTCATCACCTGCTGCAATAACAGATTTAGCATTTCCTGTGGGCCGCAGAGGGTACCGCGCAGGTGCTGTATCACGGGAGGCTCGATGAGTCGGGGCAAGCCTCAGGCTGGAGCTTGTCTCTGCCAGCATTGTGCGTACCCACAGAAAGCCAGCCTTTGCCTGTGCCTTTTGCCGGCAAGTCGAGTGTGAGAGTGGTAACCTCAGCCCCTACAGGGACTACTCCAGCCTCTGGGTCCCTAGAAATGCCTTCTCCTCCATGCCTGCCCACTGAGTCCTCCAGCTGAAGGTTGCTTACCTGCCCGCCTTGCCTTGCTCTCTTGCTAACCGCTTTGCCCTTTGTGCCTGGATCTCTTCACAGATGGCCGCGTACGACTTATCTGAAGGATGCTCGCCCATCACCCAGACCCAGACATCATTGTCAGCACCGAGCTTCCATGTCACTGACTTCCCGTTGGCTGGAAAAGAAGCAGCTCTTTGGCAAATGCTGTTTGCTCAATGGCTCCGTGCAGGGCCTGTCCCCTGCCTGCTGTGCCCTCCTGGCTGCTGCCAATGGTAGAGCCTCTCCAAAAGTAGCTGTACATGGGGAAAGGTCAGCTGGGATGCAGCGCGCACCTCCCATTTCATTTCACGGTACTGAAGCCAGGTCACAATGAAGGAGGCATTTCTGAGCCTGGGGGCAAGGGAGAAGACTCACCACTGCTGCCTTTCTTGCTTTAATTCCTTGCCACTGCCCTCCCCAAACTGCGTGAGGGTGAACTACCTGCAAACCGAGGGCGCGGGGGAGAGCTGGGAGAGGAGTGCTATCTTCCTAGCAGCTGGCCAGGCTGTGTAATCCTGGCGAGGGGACTTCAGGTCTAAAGGCACAGCAGGAACTCCCCTGCAGATCTGGTGCCCCAGGACAGATGTTCAAGTCCATGGTTATTTTATAGATGGATTCAGAGGCCCCATTTAGTGGGAAACTCAATGAGATGCATCTCCTGGGGGCAAGTAAGCCCTGTCTTCCCAGCTACGGAAGTTGAGCAATTTGGTCAAGGACAGAATGTTTGGGCCAGGGAGTAAAACCACTGCATGCCTGATCAAAACTACCCCATCGCAGGTGGGTTTAGTTATGGTTTGGAAACACAACTATGATATGTCCCTGGGAGAATAAATTACTCTAAGGACACATTAACTCCTATTTCTAGGAGCAGTTGACCAGACCTGTGCCAGAGGGGGAAGCAGCCAGCAGGCAGAGACTTACCTTTTCTCGGCAGTGGCTTCTTTGCTGAAGCCTTGTCTGCGGCAGCTTCTCTTTCTTCCCACCGTCTGATCTGTTCCTGCCTCATCTTGAAGAAGAGGATCTGCTTCTGCTCCTCATTGAGTTCTGCCAGCAGGTCAGGATCGATGTACATGTCCGATAATATCTGTTTCAGCATGGCTGCAGGTTTCAGTTACACACGTTTGTGGCGATGATCTCCAGGGATCAGATCCTCTTCCTGACTCCGACAAGAAAGTCTCTCCCCGCCTGAGCCTGGAGCAGGAATGCAGGCGTGCCAGAGTAATTATACTTCTGCCTTTTTTTTTTTTAGCTCGGACTTCCTGCACAGACCAAAAAAGTAAATAAGTAGCTTAAAACCAGCGGTTAAGATTCCTTGAAATAAGAGGTGAGCTCAGCTCCTACGCAGCCCCTGCCCGCTCTGCAGGGAGAGCTGGCCAGGAAGGACAAGTCCTGGAGTGGAGAGGTTGTGTTGATACTCTGATAAACCCAGCTGATAGTATATCAAAAGAGAGGGAGCGCTGCCTGTTACTGTGTGTATCAGAGGTGTGGCTTGGCTGTGCCCAAGCAAACATTCCTGCTGGGCAGGGAATCAATGAACCCATGACTAGACGGCTCCTCCTCCTTCCAAAGAGGCAAACTTTGATGATCAAAAGCCCAGCCTGCCTCAGTTTACCAAAGAAAGACGGGGAGGGCTTTTGGCTCTGCTTTTAAGGTGGGAGTGGGAATTTTGGGCTGCTCCCATCCATCAAAAGCAGCCTGATGGCAAGTCAAGGGAGCACAAGTAGTGCAGCCGGTCTGAAGAAAGACAGCTTGGATGGTCAGCAGCTGAGGAGCTGAGGCAGCTCCCGGTCACGCATGTCTTGCTGATGAAACTTGCCCACGCAGTCAGCCTGGCGTGGGACAGCCCTGTCTGACAGGATGAAGCAGATAGGGAGAAGGAGCACCCCATTCCTGCTCGGGATGCTGGGTTGTATCTGGTGCATGCTGGCAAGGTACTAACACCCACACAGCTATGCTTTCTGCCCATGGATTTACACTTACAACAGGGGTTTCACCAAAAAAATGGGAGCTCTCTTGTCACTTGGGAAGGTAGTAAATAAGAAAACAGAAATGTGGACTAAAGACCTTGAAACCAACTCTTTTCCTTATCTTATCTGGATAAACTCAGGGAGATCAGGAGGTTGGTTGGCAGTGCTTTCAGTGACACAGGGAGGCTGACAGCCACATATGAAGTGCAACAGCAGAGCAGGGTAACTGGCTGGCCAGGGGCGGCAGGGGCTTTCTGGACAAACTCTTGGGAAATGTTGACAGCAGGCTACAAGGAAATTAAGCTAGTGGGATTATTTGTGTGCTTCTGCACGAATCCTGGGAGTTTAAGGAACAAGCATGCTAGGACATAGCACAGTAGATGGGAGGAAGGGGGTTGGTGGGGCAGTAACATGGAGGTACAAAGGGCATAGACATGGCAGAAGGACCTGTGCCAGGGTGAAGTGGGAGTATGTATTAAATCCTGGAGTCAAATCAATTAAACATGTTACAGGAGAGGGGCTGGATCCCTAGGGACCCAACTGTTGGAAGAAAAGTGTTGGAAGCACCTTCAGCTTCAGATTATGACTACCTGGTTTCTGCCGAATAGAATAAAATAACAGGGAAGGAGGTGGTAGAGGAGCCAGCGAGCACAATACTGAGGCTCTCCAGGGAGCACACACAGAGCACATTTAATTAAAATTAAAATTAAAAACAGAAGCAACCTTCATAAAGTCAGACTGGCAGGACAATGTCTGCTGCGCTGGCCCACCTTCCCCCGCTTCACCCCCATGCCGGGATCAGGCAGGCTGTCCCAACATCCCTCCACTTTTGAACTGATGGAGACAGAGTTGGCTGGAGCCCCAGGGCAATGAAGTTCCCATGCACTTTCAGCAGGGAAAGCTTGAAAGGAGCTTGGAGGAGCTGGAGGAGCTGTAGGCAGGGAGACAAGGAGCTCATCAAGGACCTCAAGGCATGGACACAGCAGACCACTGCCCCAACATAGCATTAGCTGCAGCAGAGACCAGGAGAAAGTGTAAAGGAAAGTGTAAAGACCAAGAGTTGGGGATGAGTCTTATCACTTCTCTTTTGTTTCTCTGGTAACTTTACATTTTCCCTATTAAAAATGTTAACTTAATCTCAGAAGCATGGCACTGCTGTTCCAAATCCATATTGCTTTTGTTTAAACAAATGGCTTTCTTGATTTAAAAAAAAAAGGCTTTTTGGTCAGGTGGTCTTATCTGGACAATGCTTTCTGAGTATCCCCCTGATAGCAGAATTGTTCCGTCTCAGTAGCCAAAGGTGCTTGGGCTGTCCTTGAGCCATGGGGGGTGGCAGCTGTAGAGAGGGAAGAGTTTTTTTGTGGGGAGGGTGTTGGTGAGCAGTCCCTCACCCCTTGGGGTATCTGAACTGTCTGTTAAACTGCAAAACTGGGGGACACTGCTGGAGGATTGCTGTTTAAGCTTCACTACGTCCTGCTCCTAAGCAGTACCAGCTAGTGAGGTACCAGGTAGTGAGGGGCCCAAAACTGA
>VZTL01073245.1:0-10655 GCA_013400535.1 Scopus umbretta | reverse complement strand
AAAAAATCAGATTATGTGATTCACGATCCTTAGAAAATAAGGCTTAAAAATGTTTGATGTTGACCTGAGAATAAAGAAGCAGCCATCACAACAGCACTAACCCATTGTTGCAGAATGAGGAAAGCTTTACTTTCTCTTTTTTTCTTGGGGGAGACCAGGGTGGAGGAACAGATGTGCCTTACTAAGACTATTGTCTTTAAGCAATGGTGAGAAAAAATACCATTTTAAAAGAGAAGGTCAAAATCTTGCATTTACTCTTTTTTTTTTTTTTTTTTTTTTTTTTCCTCTNATTTTCTCTTTTTTTTTTTTTTTTTTTTTTTTTCCCCAGCCCAAACTAGACAACATAGTTCACTCAGTTTTGCAAGTAGTTTTAATGAACTAAAAATTGTATTTCTGGTCAATTTGGGATTTGTTTGATGATTTTTGTGCAACATTAATAAACTTATTTTCAGATAAAATTCACTTTCTTTTCTGTACCTATGTCCTTTGGTCAACAAAACTTGGTATTCATCACAAGAGAAGTCAATTACTGTGCTTTTTCTCATTATTAGAGAAGAAATTCCAAATCAATGCTCAGTTTCAGAGAGGTAAAAGTTTCATAACATCTTGTTTTTGCAGTGTCTTTGACCAGTCCACTCAGCAGCATTCCTCTGTTTTCCCAAATGCCACCCTACTGAATGCCATTCTGGTCCCAGCTTACCAGGCTAAAATTAAAAGTTTAAAATTATTTTTATTTTTTTCCATGCTTTTCTATTGAAAACAGGAAACATGTTTTGGAAGTCCTTTGGATTGCTTGAAAAACAATAGCAAGGTCTTGTCATTGTCTCCAGTAATCTGTCATAACAATTCCAACACGGTCATCTTCTTCCTAAGAAGCAGACACATGTACAAGAATTATACAGTTTTAATAGGAATACATAAAAAAACAAGTGTATGGGGCAAGTTTGTTATTCGCTTTGACTGTATGAGCAATGACAGACCGCCCATTGCCGTGTGCCACAGCTGACCCTATCCCACATGGACATTCCTCCCTTCCCACCCCAGGACTGTAAGTGAACTGGGGCCCATGTTGGTGCAAGTCTTGCAAGCATAGCATGTCAATGAAGCAGGCTGAGGAGGCTGTTTGGCTAAAAAGAGCTAGGAGCACCCAACAGGGTAATAATCCGTGCTCCTTCTAGTTCTCCATGTGGTGAAAATTACAGCTTTTTCCTTGAGAATTTACTCACCCTTCCAATTTGCAAGGTGGCAAGTAGAAGACATTAAATCCATTCCCTTCACCTTTGTCCCTTCTTCCATGTGGACTCTCACTAATGTCATTTAGTATCATATTTGCTTCAGATTAAGTCAGTTTGAAGTTTTTAATGGACTTCATAGCTCTCCTTGTGGTTCAAGTGCTCTCAGCTACAACAGAATCATGCAAATCTGTGCAAGTGCTTTGTCAACAACCGTTCATTCAGTCTCCTGAAATGTTTTAGCCATTTTTAGATTTAGCGTTTATTACAGTCCTGTGGGCACTGAGTATATCAAACTTTTAAGAAAACTGGTATTGGGAATCTCATTAAAAGGACGTTTTCTTCATCAGTTAGCTTTGTCACTAATAAAAGGAAATACTTGTTTCTAGGCATATCCAAGCTAAAGTGACCTGAAATCTGTCTATTGCCTTTCTAATATGTATTCCTTTGCATATAAATACGTACTCACAAATACAAGTCCCTCAGTCAGGCCTCTGTGCACAACTTTACCATTTGGTAATAGAAATTTTTAAAAAGTAATATGAAAACAGAAAAAAAATATTCTGTAGCATGTGGCATTCACTGAACAGTGTTCCAAGTTCAGTCTGTCTGTTAACCAACTCTCCATCAAATCTTGAGGAAGCATCTAAGGTGAAGTAGTGTATAGAAAGCCAAAATATTGCCTTTAGTAGGCTGATGAAAGGAATAAATCTGAAAATGAGTGGGTTATTTTCTTGGAAGGAGGAGGTCTGGATACTACTGTATAATTGATTGGCTCTACAAACTGAAACCCAAATCTTACCTCTCCATAAAATAAGGATATGAAAAACCTGGACTGATATCTATACTTGAGTCCTGTGCCTAGAGGTTGGGTTTTTTTTATTTTATCAAAATTTGAAAATTCAGATATTTATTTTGAGACTTAACATATGGAAGAGAAAGGTGAAATACCCATCCAACCATCATTCAAATATGATTCATATTTGAATGCGAATTAGAGCTTAAGTGACTTGGGTTTAAATTACGCAGAAACCTGCTACACTTTGAGCATCAAATTCTGACCTTTGAGCATCAAATTCTGACCTTTTATTCATGCTCATATGCTAGTTTTTTAAAAGAATTCTTTTTATCTGGGGTCATTTAGCTATTTTCCACAAATGTCATGTTGTACACAGTTTATAAGGACTAGAGAGAGGCACTTTGAGAAGAGCTGTTCTCTGCCCGAGCACGCCTGCGTTCCCAAAGCTTGTTAGCATCTTCACAGGCTAACCATTGCTTTGTGCACAAAATAGTTCTATCTAGCAAGTAAGGATTTGTGGTGACATGGAACTGTGGAAACAAAATGGTTGCCAATATTCTTCTGAGTGATGAAGGATCAATATGAAAGGATTGTCCTGAAGCTGTGCTTGCTGACCCTTCTTAATACTAGTTGATCTTGGGTTACTATGTAAGACAGAGAAATCCTGCCTTGAATTGCAAAGCTCTGACAGGGATTCAGGACTTTATATGAGAGATAGTGCAGAAATCTGATTTGTGATGAGCATTCTGAGTTGCCACTAGTTTAAAATTTGGCTTAGGTTGAACAAATACTAACAATATGCATGTCTCCTAGTTAAGACAAGCAGGTATACATAACTGTGAGACTTAACATGTATGCAGAAAGCAGTGATGAAGATTGATAGCTGAACAGAACCCAAGTGCTGCTGTATGTGGATGTTAAATATTTCCAGTTTCTAAATTAAGCCATCTGTCATTTCCTCTACTTATCTATTAATTGGTGCTTATAAGCCCTCATGTTGCATGTTCAAGGAAAGATCTCCAGAGTAAACATGATGAGATAAGAACCTGAAGTACACAGCAGACAATGCTGAGTTCAGAAATACAGAGTAATGGCCCAATTCGTGATCAATTGTCCTATTAAATTTGACTCCTGTTGGTTTCAGTTTAGGAAAGCATGAAAATGCAGGCCTAAATCTGTTTCCCTTACATTATCTCTGGCTTTGCTGATTGCAATGAGACTTCAGTGCATGCTTAGATTTACATATGCATTTATATCATCTTCTGAATAAGGTTTTCCTGAAAGGGACTGTTTGTCAGAGTATGCAGAAATTGGTTTTGTGATACCAGAATCCATATTCCTGATCCATCCCTTACTATAAATTATGCTGATTTATAAAATACTTAATCCTAGAGTGAAGGATGTCTGCATGTGGGTTTCTTTGTAGCCAGTGAACTGTGAATTAGCAAGTTGAGCTCCTCTTTTGTCTGCGAGGGTGGTTTGTCTGCTGGAACATGTAAATGACTTTATAGATCTGCTTTTACATTAATCATTGTTTAGTCAACAAGGGGCTACATCTCTACTCATGGCTGTTGTCACACTGTGAAGACACCCCAAACTAGTATTCCATCTGTGGCACAGCTGCTTTGAATCAGTTGCACATGGGTACTTGCTATCCTCAAAAGCAGTATTCTTGCTGAGCATGAACCCTGGGGTCTGCTGCCACTAATTGCAAGCTTTCATTGACTTCACTGGATGTTGGAAAATGACCATACATGCAAAAAGGCTAAGCTGTACGACTTCAGGACAGTCTGTCTTTTTTGCAGCCTTCCTAGTTTCTTGTTCGGACAAATAAAGGTGGGGGAGTTGATGATGCATGGTTTCCTCTGCCTCACTCAGAAGGAAGATTGGTGGGGCTGTACCTACACTGGTGATTTCATTTGAACAGTCAGGCAGTTTTAAAGCAACTCCTTCCCCCTCACTATTCATGCCGTGTTATCCCCTCTGGTTTGGTTTTGAGAAGTAGTTTTGGCGTGCATGAACAATGTGTCCTACATACCGGAGCCGTGCTCCAGTGCTTGAGGGAACATTAGGGCCTGAGCTTACGAACCTGTACACCCACGAGGTCCCCAAGGGCATACCTAATGTGCATGTGTCCACAAACAATTCTTAACCATCAACAGCTCCCAAGACATCCTGACATACTTTTTGTCCTCCATAATGGGATAAAGAGCATGTATGCCTTCCCATTAGCCCTTGACAGCAAGCCCTCAGTCCTTTGAGACACAGCTGCTTCAGCCTCCCCCATCCACCCTTCTGATCTGAAATCCTCACCCTTTCATCCTCTGCTGAACACCTTATTTCCTTTACCAACTTTTAAAATTATCCCTCTTTTACTACTTCTCTTTCTTCCACTGATGACATCTGTGGCCACTGCAGTGTCTCAGAAAACTAATGCGGTGTAACCTGGGTCCTCAGTGAAATGGTACATCTCAAAAACTTGAGCAGTGAAGACAACCAGAAGCGTCTCCAGAAATAGTATAACTCTATGGCAATATTGGGAGGTTGCGCCTCCTGAGCACCAGGAGATAAAATAGGACTGGTGAGCAGTGCCATGTTACAGTCAAGAAAATGAAGGCTGCGTTCTTGAAGATGCAACTTTGCACTATACTTTTGGGCTGAAACAGCAGACATGCCTATTATGGAGAGACTGAAGATAACTTTGGATGGGAGCATAGCACAAAGTCTCCCAGTCATCTGTATGCCTGGGTGCCAGGACCACCACGCAGAGCAGTATGGAGGAGGGCATGCTCTCCAGTGCCACTCCAGCATGCCTTCTCTTCCTGGCTCTCTTTCAGTACCATTATGGGGTATATCTAGCGATACCTCTTTGGCCTGCTCCCACCACAGCCACCTTCAACAATCCCATGAACCAGAATCCGAACCAGGTAAGTGCATTACTGTTTTATGTAACATCTTTGGGTTTGAAGGACAGGCAGTGCACAAGGCTTCTCGTGGAGTCTGGGTTTTGGGCTCAGAGCTGTGGTGAAAAAACTGTTTATAATTTGTCTGCTTAACAGGGCTGCAGTGCTTTTTTACAGCGTAAAAATATGCATTTAGAACTGTAAAATTCCCCCAGGGCTGTGAGCTGTGAGAGAAATCTTAATGTGACTGTATTAGAAACTGCCTGCTCTTGATGGCTGCCCAGCTCAGTCCTGGCACCTGCAATATCTTATGAGAATATAACTCCCCCACCTTTCCAGACAAAGATCCTGTCTTGTGGCTCCTTCCCTCTCCTAGCACAGCAGGTGAAGGGCTGATGACATGACACCACATGCAGTAAAACTGTAGAGCCCCATCCTGTCCTACAAACACCCAGAGAAATTAGCAGTTTTGGAGGGTTTCTCCTGTTCTGGAGTGTTGAGCAGATGGAGGGGCACAAACAGCACTCTGTTGTGGTAATGTCCTTTCCTGTCTCTACAAGCACATATCGTCAGAAAGTACCAGGGTCACCTGCCTTTAGTCTGTGGCTGAGTGTGGACAGAAATGGTGCAGTCCTGATTCTGAGGCTTCCTCACCCGTTCCCATGCCTTCAGGGATCTTGCCTGGCACTGAATAGTCATGGCAGTGGGGCTGGGGTTTCATGGGAGGGCACTTTTTATTTTCCCCCAGCAGAGCAAGGGATGAAGGCAAACTGTTGCATGGGCAACAGTACCCACCAAACTGTCCAGCTGGTTGCACGGTGGCCATGGAGGGCAATGCCAAAGTTCATGCTTATAATGAACTTTTTCCTTGCTGTTCACCGCCACCCTAAAGCCTGAGGCATCTCCTTCCCTCCTCACTGGTTGCAGAGGACAGCAGGTCACAGGATTCACATTCTCCTGGGGCACAGCAGGCTGCCAATAGCCTACCTATGAGCCCCTCCTGCTGTGGGGGCTGAGGAGGAGAGGGTCAGCCTGTTCAGAGCCCAACTCCATCTGCCCCTCGCATGAGCTGGCCATGGCAGAAACAGTGGACCCCACCCTGCGTGAACCCAGTCCTTGAAAGCCTGGGGCCGCAATGACCGCAAACAGTAGGGGGATGCTTTGTAGTCTCTCAGACACTCAAGGACAGACAGGCTTGCTTTTCTCTCCTCTGCAGGTCCCTCTGATGAAGAGTAGGGCCAGAGGAGCTGCACTTTCCCTTTTCCTTACTTCAGCATGTTGTCTCCATGCTGCTGCAGACAGTGAGCAGGGTATACACCAGGAGGCCATGCTGGAGCCTTACAGCTGAGGATGCACTACAGAGGAAAGAGAAGAGGGGCGGAGGACATGGAAGCTGAGGTTGAAAGGCACCCAAATACAGCTGGCTGCAGACCTTAGCCTACCTTGATCCAGGCTGGCAGAGCCTCAGGAGCAGCAGGATCTTCAGAGGTGGCAGAAATGGCAATTTTCTGTGGGTAGCCCTTTGGCCTTGGTGTTGGGACAGCGGTAAGAGGTTTTAGAGAGAAACAAGCTTGGCTGAGTGCTGAGGGGAACTGCAGCAAGCTTTGCTGGTAGCTCTGTGAGCCCACACCAAGTTCTTACCTATCCTTGGAGGTCAGTGCAGGACAGCAGAGGACAGACAGTGGCTTTGGGGCCTCTGTTCCTTGCTGCAGATCATCAGGTGTTGTGACTGCTCCTTTAGTTAGGCCACAGTGGTCAGATTGTTTTGATGTTTGTCTCTAGTATATCCTGTTTGTACTGTTTGGCTACGTTACTTCCCACAACCTGTTCCCCTGGACTTCCTCCCTAGTTCTCTTCCCATTATGATTTAAGCGAGTTCTCCAACACTCGCTTCTTCCAGTTCGTAATTTGCGGGCATGTTCCCTTCCCCTTCCATCCAACTTCTCTCTAATAAAGTTTTCCTATTGGCTTCAACGGTTTTGCAGTAAATGTCTGCAGTTGGAGAGGGAGCATCCTTGCTGCCAGAAGTCACAGACTTTCAGCTCCAGTCGTGCTAGAAGTCCCTGTTCTCAGCCTCTGGCCATACCTCCTCCTGTGCAATGTGGGGCTGGGGCTCTGGTCCCTGCCGAACCTGTCAGCCTCTGGTGCAGCCTCGCTGGTGCCATGCAATCTGCTCACCTGCCTCAGCTCCTTTCTCTGGCAGCTCAGCAGCTCGAGTAGGGCTTACCTCCCACTGCTGAGGCCACCATTCCTCCAGCCCCAGGCTCAGAGGGACCCTGGGTTCTCCCTGTAGCTGGCCATGTGGATGGATACATCTGCTTTGAGTAGCTGCACTGTGCTCTAGGACTCTGACTTGCCAGACGTGTCACTTCTGCCACTTCCAGCTCTTTAAGTGGTACACATTTCACAGCTTCTGATCATACTATGTCAGTAATGTGTGCATAATTGATGGAAAAAGGGATTCCAGAGGGTGCTGTGTCTTATTATTCTTTGGATTTGTTTATAGTAAATACCTCTCTCTTCCTAGAATTATTGCTGTCATATTTAGTACTAAAATTACATACTAAGTGGTAGAGCAGTGTGTTTTTACAACATTCAAAATAACAGGGTACCAGACTTACAAGATATCAATCTAAATATGCCAAGCTGCAATATACTCCAGTGATTCAGTTCTTTAAATGTGCCTATTGCAATAGGACTGAGTTTGGATTGTGATGGGCTTAGGGAGAAGATAGAGGTTGTACAGTGTATAGTGAAAGATAGCCTTGTAGCTGAGGGGTTGATTTGACCTGTGAAGATGAAGACATATTTCCTTGCTGTGCTAGAGATTCCAAGTGCGAACTGAGACAAATCAATGTAAAATACTATTGACTTCAGTGGGCTAAGTTAGAAGGGCTAGTTCTGGAAAAAGGATTTAAGCATTTTAAGCAAGAACAGACAGATACATTGCTCCTATTTCACCTATTTGTACCTATTCTGAGGGCTCTCATCCATCCCTTTTCCCTTGAAACCTCATCTTAACCTGCTGCTGAGACACTTTCTTTTCCTTTTTGAAGAGGTGTTTAGGTGCTGGGAAAAAGGCCTTAAGAAGCAGGATGTTTTCAAAATAGAAACCTTAGTGCTGAACCCAGAGGCACAGATCGATAGCTGTTGAAAACTCAGCTTACTGCCATATGTTGCTAATATTATCCCTCTCCACAGGTTCTCAGAAAGTTCCCAAAAGTGTCAAAAGGAGGATAATGTACTAAGCAAATCTCTTTTTGGTTCTTTTACCTCATTCCCCTATCTGCTCCAATGCTCTTCTAGGGAGTAGGCTGAGTGATATTATCCTGGACTTTTTTGGAAACCAACCTCAAAGAAAAGGATTGCAGGTCTGGCACAAGCAAATGTTTGTAATGCTGTTAGTGGTTACTTCTTATGAGATTGTTCCCTGGAATAGGTGACTCAGACCTTGCATTGGCTGTAGTTTTGGGATGAGACATGAATTCTAATTTCTTATGAGGTAACCTGAATTCATGAGCATGAGAAGGCTCAGTCTGGCAGGGCAGTGTGTGTGTGTGTGTGTGTGTGTGTGTGTGCCCCATGAAGCCCATCAGGGAGGGCTTTCTCTGTAAACCTTTCTCTGAGGTTTTGGAGAGAGGTACTCTTTATGTGTTGGATACAGTGGAGGTATATCAACTAACCTTCTTTTGATAGTGTGCCTTGGTATGAAAACTTCTCTGAAGGCTGATTTCTTTCTCAAAGTGAGATCTGCCACACTTCCCTTTTCTGCTTACCTTTTGATTACAAATTAGGGGAAGTTCAGCAAAATGCTCTAAGTAACTCCGGCAGTTTTGTAGCTTGAAGCAACTCGATACACATCCGGACAGCTAAAAGTTTTAACTAAACATTTAATTTAATTCCATATAGCCTCTACATCCTTCAAGCCTCCTGAGGCAGCATAGTAAATACAAAGGCACTGTGGATAACACTGTTTGTTTCAAGCAGCTGTGAAATGAGTCCACTGCGTATAATACTAAACAATGCAAACAACCAGAACTGAGTATTACTGTTAAATAAGTTGTGTGGTTGCAAGCATCTGGTGTGCTGTGAGCTGTGGTGGTTTTACCACACTCTTTTCTTCCTTCATTTTTTTCACTTGTGTCTTACTGTATAACCTGAGTCTTGTGTGTGATTTGGCACTCACTTGAACAAGTTTGCATCATAGTTATTGTGGTGGGGGTGGGCCCCTAATTTTGAGACCCTGTGTCATTACAGTAGTGAAAATAGTAGCCTTGTAGTACTCATATCCTCCTCCTGCTCCTATTGCTTTCCTCCCTGAAGCAGAAGTAGTCATGAGCTAAATGTCTGTATCATTTGGACAGATAACAAATTGGCAGTTTGAATGATAAGCTATTTCCAGAAATAAAGCAATTAATTTAATTTATGCTCCTTGAATATTTTTCAGGTCTATGGGTACATTGGGCTGGTGAAATCAGAAAGTGGCACTGGAGTGTGGAGTCTATCTTTGGGGATAAGATGGACTCTCTTTCATTTTGCCTTTTTTTCAAACATTTAGAGGTTCTCTAGGGATTACTAGTTCATATTCTTATTGTGCATTCTTCTGAGTGTAAAATAAGAGCATTGGGGAAGCAAAGTGAGTCTTAAAGACAGATAAATATTCGAACGCCTCCTTCCATTCACTGATCTACCTTATCTTGATGGGCAAGCCCCACTACCCAGCTCTTCCCCAGGGAGGAATTGCCCCACAGCCCCTGTGAAAGCCCAGGGGCAAGGATGAGGGGTGTAGACAGTCCTGCTGGTCATACACTAGCAGACAAAGAGTGAGGCAAAGAGCTGTTTGACTAGAAAGGAGTTCATACAAAACTACCTTCCCACATAATGGAATCAAAATGGTTTTATCCCTCTAGGAATTAAACAACTCCTCTGTTTTTCAAAGGTGGGTATACGTGTGGACATGTCATGCATAAGTCCAGTATTTTCCTAATTAGATGATTAGTAGCCAAGGGACCGTGCAACACACAGATGATGTGTATGTGATCATGTGGTTTATGCACAAAAATATAGCACCAGTTTTTCTGGAAATGCTTAGGCTTTATCTTTCTTTTTTTACATTTTGTGGGATTGCTAGTACTCATCAGCCTCACATGATTAGTCCAACAACAGACTAATTATTCCCTGCCAAAACAACACAAAAATACTACATTGGTATTCTTAGGGGACACTGGACATCAGTGTTCAAAAGCTTGTACTTCCTTGGAACCCCTTATTTCTCATGTTTTCCATTTTTAGATTTTGCTTATGGATTTGATTATTGAAATTGACTCCAAAAAGCTAGCAGGAGATTAGCTGCATATTTGAATGGCTTTGCTGAATGAAGATTAATTTACTAATATTTAATTAATTTTCTTTAATGTTTCCAACCAATTGGAAAGGGTCCCTTATCACTAATGGTTTAATCAGAGTACTGTATTACAAATGCCATATTTAATTAGCAAAGTAGCAATAGTACTGATATCAGGTAAACTGTGACAGTATTTCATTATAGTTATAAAACTACCTACGGTTATTAAAAAGCTAGAAAGTCAGTAATCAGTACGATGGTGCAGCAATCTGTGTTGTGCATCTGATCTTGTAAAAGATGTAATTCAGTTAAATGATAATTTGAATTAATTTATGGTTTCAGGTTCTCAGATAGCATTGTCGCAGGAAGAGCGGGAG
>VZTL01073241.1:0-12518 GCA_013400535.1 Scopus umbretta | reverse complement strand
CCTCACCAGTGCCAAGTACAGAGAGACAATCACATCCCCTAGTCCTACCGGCCGTGCTATTTCTGATACAAGCCAGGATGCTATCACAGTTCTTCTGAGACATCCAGGGCTTTGACACACTGTAAAAAAAAACTAGGAAACTTAAGAAGACATAACCAGCTGCCAGTTCTTCTCAAACAGGTGTTCTTTAGGTCTGACATAAAATACCCCAAAAAAGTATTTACTCATGTGTTGTTGTTGTTGTTTGTAATTACTTTGCAAATAAGGTAAAAACTTCCTCAGCAGGTTTTGTTTATCAGGCTACATAAACATTTTGTTTATCAGGCTGCATAGTATCTAATATCGGTCTCACTGTTAGTCAGCAGCTACCAGGTCTGCAATCACTGCCTTTTCTCTATAGCTCTCCCTACCACCAAGAAAATTTGGAATATAACTGAATTCACTGATCTCTTCAGTGCTGTTGCCCTTTCAGTCTTTGATTGAAAGTTCAGGTGGACTTCGGAAAAGGAAGTCAAGAGCTTGTCCTTGGGATGTAGGCTAAGCATCTGTGAGGGTTTCTATAAAGAGCAAGGCACCTGGAGAGCATGCCCTGGTTTTGACTTTATGGCTGACCTGTGGTGTAACCAGGGCTCAGGCCCACTGCTGTCTTAAGGCTTGCCCTCATTACCTGAGGATAGTTAACTTTGTCTTATTTTGTCTTCCTGGATGAACTTCTGTGCTAAATGCTGGTTATCAATAGCGAGCAGCTGTTGACAACAGTGGTGGATTCAGGTCGATCTGCAGAACTGATGTCAATCAGAAGCTCGGGGAGGAATTACGATCAAGACATGATTTTACATTCTTTAAAAGTGATTCTTCCTATGAGCAGGCAGAGCAAGAAATATGGGCAGGAGAAAGTTGGGACCACATTTAATAAAAGCAAAGCCTAACACGAGGAGACCCACCAGGAGCTATGCCAAACACAGACGATGTCTGTTTCCACAGTGTGCTTCTTCCCAATGTCCCTTGCCCTCCCTGCTGTTCTAAAAGACTCACTTCATTTTTTCTGAAAGCATCTAGTAAACTGTGCGCTATATAAAACAAATATATGCTTGCAGATCTGATAGTAGCGTGTGTGTTTCTGTGCTGTAGAGTGAAGGGCTTTGGTGCATGTCACTGTGAGCGTGTCATCAGCACAGCTGATGCATACCAGTGGGGCGCGTACTGTGGGATGTGGGGCGATGCATGGTGGCACCCTGTGTTGCTGCTGCTTCAGCCTTGTGCCCTCATTGTGTGTTGTTCTGGTACTGTCATTTCAAGCCCTCACCTTCTCTATACCCTTTTGTGTCCAGCTGGCCATCTCACCTTGCAGTCTGCAAAGGGTTGTGGAGGCAGACAGATCCCATCCCTGCCTGGTGTTCCACTGGCATGGAGTATGGCATCCCTGCTTCCCAAGTGGGAGGAGGATCCTAGGCTTGGCTCCATTTCCATCGGACAAGGGAGGCAAGTTTGGGCCGTGCTGCTGAGCCTGCAGGCACAGGAGAGCCAGTGCCCATGACTTGCCCCAGTAGCCCTGCCATCCCTTCAGCAGCAGCTGCCGGCTGGCATGCAGCTCCATGTCCCTCGCCTCTCCTTACTCAGCAACAGAGTCCCATAAACAGAGACGAACACTGGGCGTCTTTGCTGGCTTTCTCTATTTCTGCCTCCTAGGGGACTAGCTCTTCCCCCACAGGAGTCGGGACTCTGGTCTGAGTGACTCCACAAGGTGCTTGGGTTCTGCCACCAACATAAATAGATTTATGCTTGTAAGCTTTCAGTACTACATTTGTGATGTGTTAATGGAGGATTTTGGTTTGTTTCCCTGTGGTACCTGAAACACATGCAGCGGCTGGCACACTCTGGCAGAAGCACCTACCGCGCGCTCCGGGGCCATGATCTCATGTGGCCCTTTTGGGTTTTGTTTGGGTTTTCCTATATGTGAAATCCATATATGGATATTTTTTTTTTTAGATTCTGAAAATGAGATCGTCAGCGACTGACATGTGGCCCCCTCAGCTACGGTGCCAAGTGCGAGGCCCCGCCGCAGCTAAGGAGGAGGAAGAGGAAGATGGGAAGTGATTTATCATGTGTGAGAAATTCTGTGCTGTTCTGGTCCATTCGACACAATTTTGTAACCTCTTTCTAATCATTTTTTTATTTATAGTTGGAAATACAAAAATGTTATGCAAAAAATAAAGGAGAATTATTTTGGGGGAAAAGGATTTTGTTCCAAATTGTTCCCTTCTGTTGTGAGCCAGGTTCCCGTGAGCAGCAGCTGGAGAAGAGGGAGGAGGAGGAGCCACTCCTTCAAATACTTTGTTTCACACAATTAATTGTAATCTAAGTCATTTTCCAAAAGATAAGCTAGGCACATGTATTCAGATTCTAGTACAAGGAAGATAAGTTCCAATTCCGTTTAAATTTCTCACAGTTCTTTTGTAAAGATAATACTCTATTTTAAATCCTCTTAAATCAAGTAAAGAAACCTACAGAGACTTCACTGGAGAGTAAGTTTGTACTTGTCACTTCCCTTTTTACCTCTTTCTTTTTCTTGTAGGCCAGCCGCTTTTTCTTGCCAGAGTTAAATACAGTTCTCGAGTCACTTCTAATTTTAAATGTAAGACTAAAATCCTTCTACAGATGAGTCGATAATTGAAGCAATTTTAAAAAGACTTTAAAGTGCCTTCAACAAGCTAAAATTATGTAGTGGGAGATTTCTTTTTCTTGATTCACTGACGGTGGGTTTCAGCTGTCCCCTGGGTTGAGGTGATGTACAAAGTAGTTTGTAGCAATAATCTCATGAGTAATCATTTATTACAAAGGACTACTCAACTTTTTTTTTTTTTTTTTAGAAAGATGGGTTTTAGCACTGTTCTTAAGGAGTGGGAATGCATGCTGCTCTTGCTGTTGCATTTGGGCCCCAAACTCTTCTGCCCCTCTGCTGCTGTGCTATGCACCCAAGAACCTCAGTTGCTTCCCACTTAGACAGTTCCAGACCATGATGTGCTGACCTTTTCACTCTCCTGTTTTTGAAACCAGAGAAATAGGAATTTCTATTTGCCCACAAGCCTTTCAGTACCATCCTTTCTTGCAGCTGGAGCCTGGCATATTGTTTCATTGTTATCTGCCATGTCTGTCTCTTCCAAATCTCGGTTCTAAATAATAAATCTTATTTTGATGCCGTTGTTCCCTATTTCCTTTCCACCTTGGCTTCATTTGCCCATCAGTGAGGGTGAGAGCACAGGTGGATTTAGATATATTGCTGAAGCTCAGAGCTCTGAAGCAAAGAACCGTTCAAACACTTTGCAAATTCAGAGTTTGAAGCCCCAGGGCCAAAATATTGGCATTAACTTCATTCTTTTCTGGGGTGTCTCCTGTCCTAGCCCCATCTAAGGAAATAGGACTGATCTCCCGTATGAGAGCAGGGGCTAAATAAGTGGTAAAGGCTGTCACTAAATTGTTGCTTGCCTTGGGCTTTTCTGCTTGTTAGGAGGGACCACATCTGTTTCCCTTTCTAACAGGTGGGAGATGTGGGGTCCAACCAAGTGCTAGACCTTTCATTTTCTATTTTGGTTGCTGTCATTTTTCCCTTGCCTGTGAATACACCTCCCTTGCCCACTCATCCCGCACGCTGCCACCGGCATGCTGGATACAGGGGACAAAGGTGTTACATCTCTGACGTGCTTCTCCAGGGATGAGTCACTATTCCAGTGATCATGGCAACAAAACACCATGCCCTCACATGAGATTTTTATTCTCTAGAAGTTTAAAAGAGGTTGCTTTCTCCAAGGAAATACTGTGCTGGGTCTCCTGGGCTCTGGCTCTTCTTCAGTATGGGGAGCCTTCATCAGTTTTTCTGATGCCTGACCCTCTTTGCTCCTTCTGCAGAGACCCTTGGGCTCCTCCATGGCCCCGGCTATGGCTGCAGGAAGCCAATGGGCCTCCACCTCCAGATAAGCAGTTTGAAAATAATTATTAAATTAAATAGAAATTAAATACAAGGATTAGTAATTTAAGGATTAAATACAAGGTTTAGTATCAGGATGAAAGATCAGGAGTGGAAATTGTGGCAAATCCTGGATGGCGGTTTCTCCCCACCTCTGCCAAGCCTGCCTAGCTTTAGATAATCTCTTCTGCAGAAGGCTGCTCCATTTTGGGGTGTAGCCCACGTATTTACTGCTTGCATTGCACTTTGAAGTAAAAGCCTTAAGAGGTGCTAAGGGTCCTTGAACTCCTTCAGTGTGAACGGCTGACTGGGATCCTCTGTGGAGGAAGAGCTGGGCTTTGGTGCTTTTCCTCCCTACCTGCTGTCTCCAGTTCCTCTCTTCCTTGCACAGCAATAACAGGGATGGGACCTGTGGGAGGACAGCCCTGTCCACCTGCCAGCTGTCAGCAAGCAGCAGCCCCTGACTTTCCTGCAATGGAGCCCCTTGGGTTTGACCCTTGGGCTGCTGGGAGTGAATTGTTTTCAGCCTCCTTTTTTTGACATGCGTATTGATTTCTTTACTGAGATGATGCGATGGGTTAGCTGCGTGTGTCTTGTACCTGCTGGCTAACTGGAACAGCAGTGCTGAGCAAGGGGCACCTAAACCAGCTCTCTTCATTGCACCCATGAATATTTCAAGGCATTGGTAATGTCTCCAGCTCCATTTGTCTGCTTGGAGCTGCCAGCAATCTCACAGTCTCCTCTGAACATCTCATATGTATTTGCCATCCTAAAATGATTAACTCTGTGCTGAAGCTATTGTGGTATTCCTGGATAGTGTCACTTAAAACATCAGCTTGGAGCTCCCCCTTTGTAGTGCTGCCGTTGCCTTTACTGTTTTGCTTGAGTGCACAGTGAAGCCCAGGAGGGTCCTTTGCCAATGCTGCTGCCTCTCAGGAAGACTCTGACTAATGCTGATCCCTGAAAAATACTCTCCGGTGCTACCTGTGAGTCACTGCAGTTCATACAGGCCTGTACCACCTCTTGAAAAAAACACCACTTCAAAAAAAAACCAAAAAACAACAACCTTCCAGTTTGTGTGCTAGGTGCTATGAAAGCAATCCAGCACATTTGATTTGACCATGAGCATGCCCATAAGAACGGGACTGCTCTGGGACTGCTTGGTGTTGGCTGGCTATGCTGAAATTACTTTGAATATAAACCAAGTGTTTAAGGAAAAAATAAACAGTTTATTGCAATCTAGCTATTGACAGCATAGTTATAAGGTTTAGAGAGAGTTGTACAAAGCTAAGATAAAAACCAACTTGTCTTTAGCTAAATTGTAGGCCAACTCCTAGAGGTTGTTCTCCCAGATTCTTTCATCCCAAGATGTGGATGTAAAGCAACAGAAGTCTTGGGATAGCTTTCAGTAAAGATTTTCTGGGTTTTGGTATGGGGTATCTTTATATATTCAAACTGTCCTTGGGAATGTCCTCAGAGCTGGGCCTTGGCTTCAAGATTTTCTGTGATCTGTTAATCAGTGTGTATTCCTCCAGGAAAAACAGTTTGAGTTATCAGCTACCCCTCAGGCTTCTACAATAGCTAGGGGAGTAGCTAGTTAGTAAAGCCTTTGTAAGTGTGCTAACAGGCAGCCCCACTGCTGTACAAGCTTAGTTATAATTATGCTGAATGTGATGCTTTCCTAGCTCTTAGCTAAGACAAAATGATGGCTCATAACCCCTTCCCCCTGTCCCAATAGCCCAGTTTTGGGGGCTAAATGGCTGAAGAACTGAGGCATCCTCAAAACTAACCAAGCAGGTACATTTGAATAACAACTTCTATGCTCTGACAAGGCAATCCAGAAGAAAGAGGAGTCTGATCTGTCAGATCCTTCTGAGATCTACTCATAAAAGGCAGAGTAAGTATAAAAATGTTCCTCGGTTGCAGTATTTAGAGGATGGAGTGACTTGGGCTGTAGCTTGTCTCCACTTGGATGCACTGAGCATAATGCCGGTACCAACACAGCACTGGGAAAAGCAAGGTGAGATTTTAAGTCTGTGTGCGATCCAAATTCTGATCTACTCGATAGATCCTAAATTGCTCTTCAATGTGTTATCCTAAAAACAAGTGAGGCTGTGGATCCAGGGCCACCTGGCCCAGCAGCACAGCTTTAGTAGGGATCCGGTGTGCAGGCAGAGGTGTGTCTCCATCATGGGTGGGTCACACCTGTGCAGAAGTGTACAGTCAGCCAGAACAGTAAAGTTACCCGTCATGTTTTGTGCACTTTTCTAAAATAGACCAACAACTGGAGTTTAGGAAACAGGCTTAAGTTTCTTGAATTTATTTCCATGCTCTCAGACTACTTTTGTCCATCAAAGCCCTATGTGCCTCATCTGCTAGCATGTGCCAAGGGGGAAAGCTTGGGCACGTGCTTAGGAGAATTGGGGCTTTAAGAGCTGGAGGAGCAACCAGGGCAGCTCTTAGCTGAAAGGACGAAGCAGCCCCTGCCAGGGCTGACGTCCTTGCTGCTTTGCAGGAGGGTGTGCTCCTTCTTGGCCGTGGCTCTTCATCCCAGTGTTGTATCCCAGCCTTTCTGCTGGAGAAGCAGAGATGTGGATGCTGGGGGTCTTTGGCAGCTGTTGAAAGAAAAAATGGGGGAAATTACAAAGACAAATAGGGGAGCCTTGGGCTCTGTTGGGAATGGAGTGTTACAAACAGCATTAAAGTTTATGGAAGAATTCTGCTTTTTTTCCCTGGAACAGGGGGGTTCTTGTTATTATTGAAGCAGTAAGTAAAAACGCTTGGTATAGTAGAACAGCTGTGCATTTTTCAGAAAGACAGACATTTTAATTTGACAAAAAAAAAAATCTGAGGCAATAAAAGGAAATAATTGCAAATGTTAAAAACATAGCTTAGTTTCTTGCAACAGGGGCTTCTGAAGCAGTGAAGTACTTTAGTAGCTACTGATTTAGAGGGGAAAAGAATTGAAAAGGTTTCAAATCCCCTCTGGATTTATACAGTTTCTGTGAGACTTAAGAGCATGTTTAAATGGTTTATTTTCTGTCTTCAGTTTCTCAGTGCTTTAGTGCTCTGAGCAGGAGAATTTCTGGAAAGAAAAGGAGTAATAAATTTGGTGAGACACTGATTTGATGCTGGGGGCATATAAGATACTTGAGGCTGTTAGATGTTTAAAAAGGATTCCACAGGCTGTTAACACAGTCATGGAAATTGCGAGTCAGTTAAAAATGTCAAACATAGCAAAATAATTCTCAAATATTTGCTAATTGCACATGAGCACTCGGCTGGCCAAAGCTTTTGGGTATGCCAGTCGGCTGCTAGCAGCAGTCGATGTGGTGAGTGCTTTTGAAAAGAGGTATGAATAGAGACTTCGTAGGACTTTGCAGCCTTAAACTTTACATTTGGGGGGTTATTTTAGAAGGTAATCTGGTTTTCTTTTCTTTTTTTTAAATCAGAGTGCGTATCAGTTTAAAAAATAAATAAATTGGAGTCAGTGAAGCTCAGCATTGCTGTGCCTGCCTATTGGTGGCAGAATGAACCTTGATTTTCATGTCCAATACTGTCTTGGAACACTGGGGGGAGTGGGGACAGGAGAAAGTGGCAGGCGGGTGGGAAGAAGACACACTTCTCCTGACAAGTCTGCCTTGTTAAGACAATCTCTGTGGTTTTGCTGTCACTGGTGTGAAGTATCAAGCAACCTAAAAATTACTGGCAGTGTCACATTTGCTCTTGCAGTAGGATTCTAGGAATGTATTACTGTATATTTTTTTTCTGATGAATATTCATCTCTGAGAGATGATATGAAAGAAAGATGGCAATTAGCAATGAAGAAGGGAAAATATTTCTGGTTACTGACCAGTGAAGTAAAGGGACATACATCTTGTAGAATTAAGCGCTTGGAGCCTTTTATTCCTCCTCTTTCCTTCCATTATTCTTTGCTGTTTTCTAATGTCTATTATTATAAAAGCAGACAAGTAGATTTGTTCAAAAATTACCTGCCTGGATGGTTCCTCAATGGGAAAATATAGTTGTTGGAAAAGCAAAACTCAAATACTCTATTTCAGTTTGAACTGACACTATTAACAGATTTCCCTTGTCCAGCTCCAGCTAAATTAGAAACGACCCAGAGGCAGGCTATCCGACCCTCTGCCCCATAAGAAGCAGGACCGTCTCAGAGGTAGGCTTTGCTCTCCATCACTGTTTTAATAAGGTCCGAGATGTTTTTTAGTTACCTCCTTTGACCCGAGCAACTTGTCACACTGACAGGCTTTGCAGTGCTATTTCTATTAGGCAGATGAATTGATTACATGTCTTTCAGGCAGCACTGTTCATTTTCTTTATTTACCGTTTTTTGGGTAAACTTTCTGCTGTGCTAAGTGTCAGAGGAGTTCAGGCTAAGATAATAAATGAGTGTCAACAGGAACGATGGACCCTCTGTGAAAGGGCAGTGTGAGATGGCTGTGCTGGTTGTGGAGGGACAGACCCACCAAGGGGTGAGGAGGCGGCAGGGGTTCGGCTGGAGCAAGCAGTCCCCGCTGGACCGCAGTGGGGTGGGGTGTCAGTCTGAGGTGGTGTTTTCCAGATAAAAAAGCAAAGCAACCCTTCTCCTTCCCTCCACTCTGTTTTCTGCACGGAAGGTGCATCTCAAGGGGCCATGCCTGCCCCGTGGAGCAGGGTCTCTGAGAGCTGGGGGGCTGCTTAACGGGGGCATGAGAGAAGAAAACAGGACAGAGTGGGATGAGGGTGTACACGCCTGCACGCTATGCGCAAGTTTAATCCCTATGGTTGCAAACTCATTTCAGAGTCTGCTTCTTATGAGGGTATGAACCGGGGGGAAGGGTTGGGAGGAAACATGTAATTTTTTCGTTGTCCTTTTTAATCAGATGTAGGACAAAATCCTCAGTGTGCACTCTGGCAAGCTGGGCACTGCCAAGAGCAGCATCCCCAAGAGCCCGGCCGGCCCTGGGGCAGGCAGCAAGCCCGGGCCAGGGAAGGCTTGGCCAGGCAGGAGGCTGGGGGCCAAGCAGGCACAGGCAGGGAGGCAGGGACAGCGCCAGCCTGTAAATATTCAGTTCTCCTTATTTTTTAAGACATGACTGTGTTACAACCTGGTTTTGCAAGATACTGCTATTACCAACAGGTAACGAAACAACATGGACACTTTTGAGCTGCCCAAAACCCATTCCAAAATATTTATGTTCACAGAACACTAAAGCCTGAGCATTAAAGTAAACCAACGGCAGCAGGATGTATTTTTCCATGTACACCGAATTTGTGATGGGCCCAAGTTAGCTTTTCTGTGGCAGCAGCCCTCTTCTCCCTTTCTTTGTCATGGTGATTCAGTAATGCCTTACTGTTGTCATGGTTGCAGGGTTACTACTAAAGCCAAAGCAACTGCACAGCCCTTTTATTCATAGTTTCAGTGTATAAACTAATTAAGTAAACTGAAAGCAGCAGTCTATTCCCTGGGCCTTGTTTTTATAATACTCAGGATCAGATAGACTCGATTTCTGCAGTCCTCCTAAATATCAAAGCTAACTCTGTTTCATCTCCTTAGATGAGTTTTGTATCTTAAGACAGGGCAAAGTTCACTAATCATTTAATTGCCCAGAAACATCCTCGCAAAATTGAAAAGGTCTCTGGAAAATCTCTTTTGAGCTGCTAAAATAAAGCTGGGAGCCCTTGTGCTTCAGCTGAGCTGCATTCCTTATCGCTGCTTTAGTTGTGGCAGAAACCCAATCAAAATGTTTAGTTTCTGAGTTCATGTTTTGCTNAAATTTTAGTTTTTGAGTTACTGTTTTGCTTGGGTTAAAAAAAAAAAAAAAAAGTGGCAAAATGAGGCGGGGGGGCAGGAGGGGTCTGCAAAGCTCCCTCACTCCTCCCCCCGCTGCAGAAGCCTGGGAGCGCAGGAGGGATGGAGAGCAATAAACACTGTGCGGTACCAGCTGCAGCCGGCGGACAAAATGTTCTCCTCGGCTGTGAGAAGGTCGGTTGCACAATGACATGCGAGCTCATTTTTTATTGAAAACTTCATATAATCACAGGATCTGTCTGCAAGCTCCAAGAGCGATGAGAGGAACCCTATAGTTTTTGCATGAGATGGGAGCAGTTGCGCTGGTATTTGCCTTTGTCAGGGACGGGTTTAGAAGATTTAGTGTCCCCAATTGGTGTCCTGTTTACCGATCAGCTGTTGCTCTGCCCTTGGCAATCATCCTGCTCTGCTATGGACAAGGGGGAATTTAAGAAGAAATTGAAGCAAAGTAAAAACCTATTTCTTCCTAAAATTAGTTTTGCCTTAGTGTTCCCTTGGTGTCTCCCCAGGAGGATGCACTCACTCTGGCATTCAGTTTCAGGGAGCACAGTGCTGTGTGGGGTCAGCCCTTCACCTTCCTCCCAACGAGGGGAGTGAGGACACAGGAGATGTTCCCTGCTTCTCTCTCAGGCTGGGCTGATGCAGGAGCTGATCAGCTCATCTCAAGGTGTAAGAGGAGCTTGAATTTCCCACCTTGCTCCATGCAGAGCTGTTGGTTGCAGGCACCACAGCATCCCCCCCAGCCACTGGTGGTCCTCCCTCTGTGCCACAGCTGCAGAGGGAAGTGGTGGGAGGGCATTTGGGGTGCCTGCCTCTCTGGCAGCGTCAGATGTTCATCTGCTCCCCCTCGTCAGCATGCTGGGGGTGAGGTCTGGCAGCTGAAAGGGCTCTGCTGTTCCAGGAGGGTGGTGAGCACGGAGCTCTTGAGGAGCTGCCCCTTGTTGAGATGAGGGGACCAAGGGGTCTCCTGGGGACCATTTAACTTCTTCCCTTTTTCACACAAGATGAAAACTCCCCAGTTCTTGTAAAAACTGGCCCCACAGAGAAGTTTCTTTCTGCTGTCAGTGGTCCATCCCTCTCCTCTACCTTCTCTGGGGTGTGAGAGCAGCAGGACTCCAGCTGGGATGCCCAGGACTGAGGGATTCAGAGGCAAGCTTGCTGTGCCATGGCTCCTACTTACTTATGGCTTTCGGTATTTTGCATCATTACCTACTGCTCTGGTAGGAAAAAAAAAAAAAGGATTCCTCTAAAGAGAATGAGCCCAGGAGTGGTAGTGGATTTACAGTGATACTTGTCATTCTTCAGAAGCAACTTTTTTTCACTAAAGCTCCAGCTAAATGCCCAGGCAAGCTGGCCCTGCAACACCCCAGGGAGGTAAAAGGGAGAGGGGGCCCATCCGTCTGCGGGTGCCAAGGCCAAGAGCTGCTTGCGTTAGCAGCGCGCTGCGGAGAGGGTGTTACTTGATCGCCTGCCAAATAAATAAGGAATCTTGGCGGCGCTTAAAGGGAAACAATGTGCAGTAACAACGGAGGGCTCTTTCCCTGTTAGCCCAGGAAGTGGTGCTGTCTGCTGACCCAGAGGGGGAAAATAGCTTTCTCCATGCTTTGCGCTCATTGCTTTTGGGAGGCAGAGATTTCCTACACAAAAGAAGGGACATTGCCGGGGCATGGTGGAGGGGCCCTGTGAAATGGCCACAGCCCCTCTGCCACCGCCAGCGAGTCCAGCTGTGTAACGGCATCCCCTGCTTTCTGTCCCTTCCCTTCGCCCCCTCCAGCTGAGGTGGGTGCACATGGCCCTAACCTGCAGGAAGCATAAGGTCACTAAGCCGCAGCTGGAAATGCGGCGTGGTTGTTAACGTTAGCAACACCCATGCACTGTCCCTGGCCCTGGGTGCCTGCTCCCGGGTGCCAAGGGCAATGGGGTTCCGTCCTGCTGCCAGCAGGACATGAGGTGTCTTTGCTGGGAGGGCTGAGACGTGGATGTGGCAAATGCTGGGAGCTGCCAAACACTGGTTGGGCTGACATCAGCTGCTGGACCAGCGGGATGCCCAGGTAAGCACTGTGCCCTCTGCTGCAGCTTGGCTGGGTGAATCCACGTTGTGATGCCGGGGTGGCTTTTCTGAAGGCCAAGGCCAGCGGCTGGAGCAGCACAACCGCATTTGCCTGGACTAAAACACGGTAACCACGTGCATATCATCAGGTCTAACCCAGTGCTGCTCAGTCTGGAGCAGGTTGTATTTGCTGCAGCCTTGCCTGTGCCAGCAGGTTGTCATGAGCCACAGCCAGCCAGCTCAATTGCTGCATTTGACAGCTCTTAATTCGACAGCTCTATGAAATGCAGTTCAAAAGAGGCTTAATTAGGTGACAGTTAAGAAAAATAACCATGTTTTCAACCTTTTTTTAATTTAGCAAAGCAGTTTTTTGGAGCCTGCAGCTCCCCTCATACCCAGAAAGTGCCATCTCATTCTGCAAATGCCACCTTTTCCCTTTTTATTAGCAGAGGGATAGATTTCCCTGTTCACACCAGGGAACAAGGCCACAGGTGTAGCAGTAAATCAGAGCAACATGGGATCTCTTCCTTGGACATCCACATGCTCTTTGCTGGGAGATGCTCTCCTAAAAGGCAGTTCATAATCTCCGACCACCGAGCTGACTCCTGATTGTTAGTAGTAATGAAGACAGAAAATATTTTGTTTCTAAGGAGTGAAAGTTTCAATGCTGCCTTTTGCTTTGAAAATTAATTTAA
>VZTL01073232.1:0-17295 GCA_013400535.1 Scopus umbretta | reverse complement strand
CAACCATCTTGCTCAAGCAGGGTTAGCTAGGGCAGGTTGTTCAGTTGGATTTTTAAGACCTTTTCCTCTGACCTACTGTTTAGCCTGAGGCATTTTAACATTTTTAAAGATACTTCAAGTAACCATTAATATTTCTTTACAAGAAACTGAAGATTACTATGGGGCCACTTTGTTGCCCACCTTATCTTTGCTCTCCTAACATGTCTCTCGTGGTCTGTATTTGCATATAGAGAGATATGGCACAAGGTTTGATGTTTTAACAGTTGAGAAGGGAGCCAGCAAGGGGGAGCAAGGCATGTCTTGATCTTAACTCACACTGCCTATTGGAACAGAGTTGTCTATTGGGCAGAAACCTAATTGTCCTACTTTGAAAGACATCTCAGAAGTGATGGAGCATAAGTGCAGTGTGGAAGACATAGGCAACAGAATCCTTGAAAGAAACTGGCAGTGTAGATATCCCCAAAATATAGCAGAAGAGACTGAGTAAAACATAAAAGCTAGTGCTACCTCCTGCTGCTTACCAGTCTGAGATTGGCCTGGAATAATTCAAAAGATTCAGCAAAGGATTTGGGCCAAAAGTGAGAGTAGTTTCTAGTTTCCAGACTATGTTCCTGCACAGTTGTTAAAGGAAAGCTTTCAGACAACTTCTGGTCTTGATCTGTACCAAATTTTTAATATCATTTATTTGAAGGGGTTTTGCATGCAAACTTTCCTTTTTGGTAGTTGCAATAGTTTTTAAAAGAACATTTTAGATACTGGTTGAATACTATTTGGAACAACTATTAATTGCAATCCAAAGTATATCTGAATTTTGGACTTTTCTCCACTAGCCTAGCAGATTTGTTAAACAATTATTTCATGCTAACAGTTCAGCACTTAACCCTCTGTTGTTTCTGGGTGGATTTTTGGACAGAGGGGAAAATTTTTTGGTTTTAATGTGACTGTGGCAAAGAATTTCTGATCTGTTGCCAGAACATTACAGTGTGTTCCTCTTTGGGATATTCATTCTTTAGGTTATACAGCTGCTTATATTTTTGGATAAACAATTTGTAGTTGCAGAAGTGTACAAATGTAGCCATTAAAATCTGGCTAATATAGGGCAATTTAAGCACGAGGCTAAAACAGCTAGCAGTTACAGAAGTTGACATAGATTGCACTGTAGAAATGAAAGTGCAGCATAAAGCTTTATTTTTCCTTTGTCAGCTTCTTAGTAATCTAACCCCATTTAATTAGACCTGATAGATAGTAACACTTTTCAGTAGTTATTTCTAACTAGGACAACTTCTGTAGTATTTCTTTGTTCCTGAACTGAACAGGAAAATAGTTTGAAGATTTAGTGCTGAAGAATTCTCTGTCTTCATTTGGATCACTGTCTGCCATTATTTAAATCTCAGCTGCATCTTTGTACCCCTATTAGTGCTCTGTGGAAAAGGGACTTGTTAGTTCTCAGGATGGGAAAGACTGCAGCGATCTAGTTCTGGCCACTACATATCTACTGCATTTCTACATGGAAATCTGGGAGAAAGTCATTGCTGTTCAGGTGTGTCAGTATTGTTCTGCCTGCTGTAAGCATTTGTAAGTTGCTGCTAAGCATTTGAATCAAACAGAAACATGAATTCTAGAGCAGCTTTGGTGTAGAGGCATGAGAGGGGTGATAGGAACTAAACCCCAAATTATTGATTATTGACCTTTTCATCTGTTAGTTCTAAAAAGCCTTTGGTTGCTATGGCAAGGTAGATTCTTCAGAGGAAACCTCATGGGTTTTTTTCCTCCCTAGCCTGGCTTTCTTTATAGTGGAAGCAAATGCCCTTTACGTAATTTAACTTCCTTTTGCTTGGTTCTTTCTGTCCAGCCTTACAAACCACAGAAGTCTTCAGCTGAACAAATGGGAAATCCAAAATCTGAGAGCTCTTTGTTCAAGATAAGAGAGTTCTTTGTGAGATCATATTAAACATAAATACACAGTATAAAAAAACCCATCTGAATTATATCCTCAAATGCATAACATATTAAGTTTGACATTTCTTGCAAGAAATTTTTAGTGGATTGAACAATTAAAGAGAACAAACAAGAAAAGGGGAAGGAAGGGGAGGGGAACTGAAACATAAAAATCAGTCAAAGAGGCAAAGTGTTAGTTTAATAAACTCAGTTTAATTGAGAACTTCCTGAAGGCATGGAAGCATAAAAAAAAGTAAAGAATAGTTTGAAAATATTTTTAATCTGGAATCTTACAATATTTTAATAATATGCCAGTGTTGATTTTCAAACTGATTTCTCAATCCCTTTGATAAAATTTGAACACAATCTTTGCTAACCTTTTTCCATTGGCTTTTAGAGTGGAAGAATCTGCTACATCTTCCACGGATATGCACTGAATTTTCTGGGAGAGAGCTGGGTCTGTCCAGCTATTCTTATATTAGCAACTGGTAATGAGTTCTGACAGCAGCAGGAGCAGCATAAAAGCATATAGAGTTGAGAATGTGTAGGAAGCACTTCAGCAAAAGTTGGAACACAAAGGAGAAAATGAACAGAAGCGATTTCACACTTAGATGCAGCACATGCATGCTTATTGTATATATGGGTATTGTAACTGAAATCGTGCATGTTCAGTCAGTGTTACACCAGAAAATGAAACAAAATCTGACTAATTTAGAGCTTGGAAAAAAGAAACTGTAAAAAGGGAATCATTAGCACATGGAAAAGTTTGTAGAGGAGTCTCTGTTTTCTTGACTCACTTGACTCACAGCAGTCTAGTTCACACGGTTGGTCTGTACCTTGTATTTTAATACAGCTGCCTGTAATATTTCAAAACTGAGCAGAGAACAGTTTACTAGGCAGGAAACTGAATCCCACAAAGAGCAAACTGCAATATGCATTTCTTTTTTTATGATTGATAACTAACAGGAAATGAGATTCTGATACACACATGGTATTATTTATGGCTTAGACCACACCTACATCTGAACTATTCTTCCCTTTTTTGTCTTTTGCTCCTATTGATTTGATAATAGGATCTTCTAAACCAAAAATTTACAGTGACATTTGTGTTCTGTTTCTTCCTTCCAAATATAAATATTTTCATTTTTTTCCATCTTACTTCAACCAGTACATTGTTCCAGCCTGATTCAGCTGTTTCATTTTGCTCAGTGTCTTGCTCAATTAATTATCATCTTTGCTTCCAAGGCAAAAATCAGCATTTTGTTAGCAGTGAGTCCATAACTTTTCATTATTAGGGCTGAACCATTAAAATTGTTTTTCCCCGATTGCTTGCACAGAAGCAAGACCAAAATCTTGGTAGCTTTTAATGACTATGTCTACTAGTAACTGTTGTAGATGCTTGATGCACTGTTTGGCAAGCCAGGTAGGATTAAGCAGACCTTTACACCCCATAATATTTTCTCTGGTAATTACAGCAGAAAAGAAAAACTGAAAATGCTGAGTGGACTAGGCCAATGAGAGGATCCCTCTCTCCTAACTACAAAATAGGAAAAATGTTATTATTTTCAAAGACATGTTCAGGGCTAAATTCAAGAGTCCTGGCAAACTGCTTGGAATCTCCCTTTGAAAGTTATTTTGTCTACTAGAAGGCATTGTCAAGCTTACACACACCAGCTGCTGCACTTTATGTCATAACTACAGTAGTGAAATATGATCTAACTGGGTACATCAGACACTGAGTCAGACATTCTGAACCTCCAGTGCAAGGAGTCTGCATATCTTCATTGCTGAAAAGTTACCAGCTATTTTTTTCCAAAACTTGTGCAATAAATACCCATTGTATTGGAAAAGCCCATGATTATGCTATTATAAAAAATAATGGCTAAAGAGGCTGTGTAGATGTTCCAAAGTTAGATATAAAATATTTATATGCTGGGGGTTACCCAGCTGGAAATCAGCTTGGCAGAAAAGGAGCCTGGTGGACACCAAGCTGAACATGAGCCAGTAATGTGCCCTTGCTGCAAAGAAGGCTAATGGTATACTGGGCTGCATCAGGCAAAGTATTGCCAGCAGGTCGAGGGAGGTGATCCTTCCCCTCTGCTCAGCACTGGTGAGGCCACACCTGGAGTACTGTGCCCAGTTCTGGACTCCGCAGTATGAGATACATGGACAGACTGGAGAGAGTACAATGAAGGGCCACTAAGATGATGAAGGGGCTGGAGCATCTCTCCTGTGAGGAACAGCTGAGAGAGCTGGGATTGTTCAGCCTGGAGGAGGTTCAGGGACAATCATATAAATTTATTTACATACCTGAAGGGAGGGATTAGCGAAGACAGAGCCAGGCTCTTTTCAGTGGTGCCCAGTAACAGGACCAGCGGCAATGGGCACAAACTGAAACACAGGAGCTTCCTTCTGATAGTCAGGAAACACTTCTTTACTGTGAGGGTGACCAAGCACAGGTTGCCCAGGGAGGTTTTGGAGTCTCCATCCTCAGGGATATTTAGAAGCTGTCTGGACATGATATTGTGCAACTGGCTTTAGATGGCCCTGCATGAGCAGGGCATTTGGACCATATACCTCCAGAGGTCCTTTCCAAGCTCAGGCACTCTGTGATTCTGTGATTTAGTTTGAGGACTGATGGGAGCTCAGTCATGACACTATAGATTACAAAGGATGGCTAAAAAAACCTTACTTGAACCTTTTACCCAACCTCCTGGCATTATTGCCATGTCCAAGCTATTTCAATAGGTATAGGAGTATTGAGCCCTGGGGCTTGTGTACATAATACATAATAAGGCTCATATAGGTGGACTTCTCACAATGCATCTTTATTTCTCTATTTGCTTTGTCTGTTTTCTTCTTCAGGTCAAGTGGTCTTCAACAAACTCTTCATTGCTTTTGATTTCCCTCTTTATTCACTCAAGCTGGTTATACAGAGGCCTCGATAAGCAACTTGCTGAAAGCCTCATAAGCCTCATGTAACTTGCTGAAAGTAACTAATAGTGTTGATGTGTGCTTTTTTCATCCTGTGCTCCCAGAACCAAGGGATTAATGTTGTGTTCATCAATTAAACTGACTGATCTTGCAGTAAGGCTCAGTGATATACAATAATCTCCCAGCACTTCTTATTTTCAATGGCTTTCCTCCTCAGGCTCATTTGAGAGGTCATGATGCATAGCTTGCTTCCTTCCTCGCTGCTGTTGCTGGTGATATCATTGGTGTGAATTTCAGTTAAGTTCATAATGAGTGTCACACTCAGTGTGTGCATAAAATATGTATCACATTATTAACAGAGCTTGTGACCAAAAATGCAAGATTGCTACCCATTTTGTATGTAAAATGAAGAATCTGTAACTGTATGATAGATAATGACTTCTAAGTATCGGACATCAGAAGGTGTTCTGGGAGAAAAAAAAAAAAACAACTTTGCTTTTCATAGTTGCTTCTGCTTATTTGCTTTTCGCATTTTACTTAGTGAAGAATGAAAATACCCTGGATTCATTTTTGCATTTACTGTATTTAAACCAATTTAATTTTTAGTCAGTTCTACAAAGTTTTATTTGTAAACATCAGAAGAGTCTGTTTAATTGCTTTTACAAAAAAGTTTTCTTCTTGTCATGTGAAAAGACAATTAGAGCAGCTTCCTTTAATGGTCTTGGTTTTATGAAAAATTATTCCCTTGTCCCAATATTTAATTCAGTGGCAATTAAACTGACAAATGGAGAAATTTTGTAAGCTAATATAATATGTTTTCCCAGACCAAAAGATACAATTAATGATGGACAGAGAATCAACATCTGTATATAAAGACTGAGGAGCAATACATTATGCATCCAGTTTGCAGCAAGTAAAGTGAAAATAAATAAGGTACCATAAATTAATCTGAAGAAGAAATATAGAAACCCTGAAATCAAGCATCCAAGTAGAGATTATTTTTCATCCATATTATTTTTAAGTTTAAATATACAAATCCTAATACTCCTTTGATATCTGCTGCTAGAATGACTAAAACAATGTAATGCATAATCTCATTTTATTATTGCTAATATGTTTTTTAAAATTATTTCAGTTCACCTTACCGAAAGCAAAGATGATGCAAGTACTGCAATTGATTAAACTTATAACTTTAATAATTTTCTGGGAAAACAAATGTGTCAGCATCATGCACAGGCATAATTTAGCCAAATACAAGAGTGCTAAACAAACATAATAAAAGAGCACAAATATAGCCATATAGACTATGAGAGCTACTTTGAGGCAGTAACTCTGCTGCTTTTGCCCTTCTGGGTAACTTCAGTATCTTGTGACTAAAACCATATGAAGCTTTGATTCTGGGATTCAAGAACCCAGATGGATGTATATATTAAAAAGGAGTTGTTCTGAATGGCAACCACTTTACTTCTGAGACTACAAAAATGTGATGGGTTTGATGCAACCATCAGATTTTCCTGTGAAACCTGCTTATTCTGGACTTAAGTTTTTGGTGAACTTTGTTGTTTTTCATGAAATGAATATAAGAAATGTAATCAAGGGCATCAGTAGACAACATACTGAATTTTTGAATCATTACTTACTCTTGTTACTTACAAAAAAAGAAAAAAACCCAATCAGCTAACTCTAAGAACATCTTACTGTGGAACTACCAGGTTTGTTCCTGACACTTTTTTCTAAATAATGGCTGCATTCTTAGTCACTGAAATAATTTAGGGCTTTACTTAATGTAGGCTGGCAGAAAAAGTGCATGAAGATTGTCAAAGTGGTCCTGCATTAGTATTTAGGTAGAAAGTATTGTCTGTTTATAAATGCCTGATCTTCTCTGCCCCTGTACAAATATTTTTCTTTATTACCGTGGAGGTAATAATGCACAAACCATGCAAAACTCCTATGAGCACTGTAGTGCACGTTCAAATCTCCTCAGCATAGTGTATCTATTTAAGCTCATTTTTTCAATTGTACACATCTGCATATGTCCAAATCAATATGGCTTAAACATACAAATTAGTCTGTTGGTCCAGGCAAAGAAGAATATTTTCAATATTCTGTGTAAACCACTTCTTTGCTGGGCTTTATTACTTATGTCATTCCTTTTGGGTGTGATTGTATTGGAAAACAAGCCTCATTGTTAGAAATTTTTTGTCAGATGCTGTAAAATTCTGATCACTGTGTGCACTTCTGCTCAAGCCAATGGGACCACATATATCAGTACAGACCACAAAATAATTTATTTGCTCCTCTTTAAAAGTGCTGTTGTAAGAGCTGACACTGACCTATCTAGTTATTTCTCATTGCAGTAGAATATAAATTATTTTCTCTGGCCAATATATTAAGAGAGAACTGATGAATAAATATTTTAACTTCATCTACTCAAATAAGAAAATCCATTCTGGAGGAATTGTTTTGTTTGCATTGCACAGATGAATATCTAGTCTGACCCTGTGAAGGAGAAACTATTAGGCTTAACACAAACATTTCTGCATTGATCAGCACTGCATCACTTTGTTGCTTAATCTAATAATTTCTTCCATTTAATATGCATAAATGAGAACATAAATGTAAACACATATTCTTATAAACTGCAATCAATTCAATTTCATGAAACCATNCCTTGTACTCGGCACTGGTGAGGCCGCACCTCGAATACTGTGTTCAGTTTTTGAGCCCCTCACTACAAAAAGAACATTGAGGTACTGGAGCATGTCCAGAGAAGGGCAACGAAGCTGGTGAAGGGTCTGGAGAACAACTCTTACGAGGAGCGGCTGAGGGAACTGGGTTTTTTATTCTGGAGAAGAGGAGATCGAGGGGAGACCTTAGGATGAGAGGAAATAACCTCAAGTTGCACCAGGGGAGGTTTAGACTGGATATTAGAAAAAATTTCTTTACTGAATGAGTGGTGAGGCATTGGAACAGGCTGCCCAGAGAGGTGGGGGGGGCACCATCCCTGGAGGGATTCAAAAGCTGTGAAGATGTGGCACTTTAGGACATGGTTTAGTAGGCATGGTGATGTTGGGTTGACAGTTGGACTAGATGATCTGAGAGGTGTTTTCCACCCTTAACGATTCTATGACTCTATGATCAACAGTTTCTGAGCAGCAGTTAGGAATAATTGATGGTGCCTGGAGTATGAAATAGGCACTTGATGAGCCAGTATCATGAGCCTTTGATGAATGTACAGTGACACAGGAGCTTGCATTGAAGAGGGAATGTGATAGAAGATGTCCCTCTATCCAGTACCTTCAACCATGTGCTATCAGTCATTACAGATATCCTGAGAATTACCACATGCTGAAGCTTGGCTGCTTACTCTGTGAAAATACCAGAGAATATGGGTAGCTCACTGTCAAATACACTTTCTATTTAAAATTTTAAAGAATCTTTCAAGGAGAACTTATATGGACTCAGTTTTTTACCTAACATCCTGCCAGAGCAAAATTGGTTTAACAGCAGTTTTTTAAAACCTAATTAAAGACTGAAAAAAATGCGAAACACCTACTTCTTAAATTTAGGTAAGAATGTTGGGTACTTTTTGTAATGGAAGAGGTGAGATTACTCACAGCAGGGGGGAAACGGGGCCTTTTGAGGACTGTAGAAAGGGGAAGTTCAAATATTAAAATACTGAGATTTCAGAATTTTCTTCAGTGAGTTGTTAAGATGAGACACTGCACAAGGATGCAGGTTTTAGATCTTGCACAAAAGGGAAAAAAAAAACTAAACACGTTTCTATTGTACATAGTATCATTCCTGTGGCATTATAGATTCTAGTGAGACAGAGACAAGACCTTGAGATACCTGAATCCCTTTCACAAATTCAACTCTCTTACTTCCTGGTAGGCTTGCAGGTAAATCTATTTTTTTAAATATTCACTTGAAATCAAATTTTAAGTTGACTTTCCTTATTTACAATTTCTTTTCCTATTTCCTTTAATTGCCAGTTTACTTTGCTCCCTTCCAGCTCAGCTCCCCATCCCTTCGTTGCTACAGTTTATCTGATATTTCCTAAGGAAAACAGGGTGTTCTCCATGCCTACCACAGTGCTAAACACTCAGTTTCTGACTGCAGGAAAATGCAATAATGTGGTGTTATAGAGGAAAACTTATTTTAATGTATTCTGAGTTACTGGCAGAAATAAAGACTTTATTGTTATAATTACTTGACTACACTTTTGGGCTATACAGATCTGAAATGAGCTGAATGCATGAACTTTTCATTCCATTTGTGAGATGTCAGGAATCAAATATTTTCATGATTTGGTCAAATAATTCTACATTTCCAAACATACTGCAGGTTCCTTAAGGATAATTTAGGATTCTATAAAGCAATTACAATACACATTAGGTATGATAAAAGCTTTCATTTTTTCATGCCTTAAACATGTAAGATTGATGTTTCCTTGCTTGGTGTTCCCTGTAATAAACACTCATGTCTGTCTTAGATTTGTTTGGAAAAAAATGGAAGATGATCCCTCAAAATATCAAAGAAATCTTGTTTTAATTAATAATTTCCTATATTTCCTATAGTCTTCCGTATCTGATTAGGTAAAAGTGTGATTTCCCTGGACAGAATTTAGATTACAGCTTTCAGGAAAAAACTTGTTTTGCCATTGCCTCACATCCTAAGTAGCCAATTTGTGGGACTTAAAGCAGTGTAGAGTGGTAGTACAATGGCAGCAGTTCAAATTAATTTTGCTCAGTTATAAGTAACAGAAACAGAAGAAAGTTGGTGTATAATACTGTCTCTGTGGTGATCAGTGATCAGTTAGCAACAAGAGCTCTCTCATTCAGCAAAATACCTAAACTTGCAAATTTAAGCCCAAAAATAGTCCCATTGAAACCAGTCAGAATCACTGACATAATTTCTGAGGAATGTTCCTTTTTTTAGATTAGATGCAGTAAAGCACTTGAATACCAAATAATTAGGTGTGTCAGCCTAAATATATTGGCTTCCCAAATAGAGGCTAGAAACTCACGCAGAGTTCCCCACAGAGTGGACAAGCCAAGTCAAGTATCTCTAAATGGGATCTATAAAGGGCATTTCCTATAGCTATGGCAGGAAATGTTGAGAGGAATAGGGCTATTTCTAAAATATCACATTCTGCTGAGGTTTAGGTAGATTTCTCAGTTTTCTAAGGAAATATTTCCATTCGCAGAGCATCACAGCTCTGGACAACTGCTTGAATGCAGGTATCTAGCATCAAAAGTATATAGGTAGCTACCTATGTACAGCAGTATCTGAAAGAATAAATCCCTACTCTCCCACGCCAAAGAGAGAGCAAACTAGGTTGTTCTCTTTTAAAATATGGTCAGTAGTAGCAGTAGTGACTTTGCACTGGACTTTCCCTAGTCTTTAAAGAGCTGATCAGTTTTAGTACATGCTTTATTTAAACCTGATCAGAATTAAGAATCTCAAGGAAATCAGAGAATTCAGAACTAAGTTATCGCAGAAAGATACTGAGAAGTGGTTCCTTGATTTGGGTTAATGACATAGCTGAATTCTATTGAAGTCCTTCAGGAATCCCTTTTTCACATATTCTTGTAGTTTTGTTCTTTAAATATGTGATGAGGGATTCATAAAGTTCCTTGTTTTACACACACACACACACACACTAAATATATATATACACATACAAGTGTTTTTGGATGACTACATGCTACTGTGGAGTTTTCAGCCTTCAATTGCATGTCAAAATGAAAATAGATACAAAGAAGCCTCATAGCACAACTAAATTTTTTTTTCCTTCTTTTTAAAAGCATACTTAAGAGAATCTAATGTGATGGACATTTACAACCAATCAGAAATTATGTTTCTGCTACAGTTCCTCTCCTTTAGAAAAATGTCTCCACAAAAACTAACACCATTAATAGCTGCATGGGAATCCAAATAGCAGAGCAACTGTGCAGGAATACAGCAGAATGTTTAAACCAAGCAATCCTTGAATGCCAGTTTGGTACTTTCTATAATCTAGTTGCATAGCTGAGACTTTTATTTCCCTTAAGCGGATGTTGAGGATTTCTGCAAGTTTAAAATAAATTGTAACAGAAAAAAAAAAAAGCAATAAAAAAAAACCAACCACCACACAAAAAACCCCCAGTGTAACAAATGGTGTAACTGTGTTTCCTTTTAATTAAGTTCTGCAGCTTCTCATCTGATGTGCAATTTCTTGAGTACAATAGAGAGAGTTCATTGCCAAATACTTGGCATGGTTATTTATGTCTTTCCTTCAGTTGTCATGTAGCCACATGCAGAGGAAAAAAACGATTGGACTAAGGTGGATGTTGAGAAAAATGTGTTTGTTCATTTGGAAATTGGAGTTTATTTATAAACCCCACAGATGGCTTCTGATTCCATTTCAAAAGCTTTTGAAAATAATTAAATTAATGTGTTTGATTCTGAATTAAAAAATAAATTTAAGAAGTGAATTTCTGTTTATCCAGCATGCGTGTGAGTAGGTGGTGATTACATGCAAATGATTACTGGTTGAGACAACACGGCCTTAACTGCTGGGTGGAAATAAGTTCTCTGTCCGTATCATGGCTGGTGTGTCCTTTCTCAAGCTTGTATCTGACTTGAGGTTATGGCTTAAAGGAGGTTTCTGAATGATGTCCCGACTCACCTTTTCTCTGCTGTTTGCACCTCTTTCCATCTCATAGCAATCATCAGAGATGCAAATTCTGGTGTGTCTTTGATTTAACAGAGAAGACAAGCTGAGGTTCATAGAAATTCTTGAGACTTTGGAGTTTCCTTTCCCCTCTAAAATCTGCTGGGTTTTAGGGTATACATAGGGAGAAAAGTCAGCATAGTATTTGGCCTAGTGAGGCATATTGGTTTACTGGAACTAGTCCTACATTTGTAAGTGTTCAGTCTTAGGGATAGGTTTTGATTCCTAATCAAAGCTAAACTTTACAACCGAAACAGGGAAATCAAGCTCCTTGATTTTAATATTTCAAGCATGGAACAGAACAAATTTCTGAGACTTTATTTTGTGTTTTATTCTTCTTTTGTTATACTTAAGTTTGAGGTCATTGAGAGAGACATCTGAATGACATTCAGGTTGTATGTTGATCATAATTCTTCTGAACATCTGAATTCAGACTGCTTTCCACACAAACTTGCAGACTGGGTGATAGATAGTACTCAGATCTCAAAATGCTGAAAGGGTTCAAACTGTCAAAAATTGTGTTTGTCTTGAAAAAAGGTATTTTTACACTGATATGGATCTCTACTCAGATCAAGAAATTACTTGTCCTCTAAGAGGACAACTCCATTTTAGAGATTTTACATTCAGGATAAGGGCCCAAAACCTAAATATACAGAGGATGCAACAGTGACTCATGATCCTTGCATAGCTTCATTCTGGGACTACTTAGCAATGGGGAAGGCTCAGCTGGGACCAAAGCTTCTGGTGAATTTGAGTCTCTGCCTGTAGGAAAAAATGGCTGAGGCCACTGTTGCTGGGACCTGTGTGCCCTGCGTGTCCATCTCAACTCAACTCTGCCCCAGAAAGGAAAAGGAGCCACCATCATGTGAACTGCTGGAACTCCCCTCTTTTTCCCCAGCTTTCTATAACTTGTCTTGTGGCTCTCAGATTTATGAAGATATTTTAGTGTTGTTTCTATGGTCAGTGTTGCATGGCTAAAACCATGCACATGAATGAGCATTGTAAAGAGTCATGTGAAGGACAGTATATAAGTACATTTTGCTTGAGATCTCTCTCTCCAGAGCGGATATTTTCAGTGACAAAGACTATATCTCCTGAGAGATTGTATACTTGTTCCTTTACTACCATATTTATAGGAAGAGGGCAATACATGTTTCATGTTTCTGAGCTGCAGCTCAGAAATGGTTCATTGATCACATTAAAATAATGCCAACCAAAAAAAGAATATGTTTAGCCCAGTCCTGGTACCCATGCTTCAAATCCTGTGTCCTGTTTTCTATGATTTCTTTCCCTCTGTGCTATTCTACTCATAAGAATTTATGAAACAAGTCAGAGCTGCACAGTTATTATTTCCAATATTCCTTAGCACTGTCTACCATTCTAAAAAGTGACCATTATTTGCAAAGCTCAGTGTGGAAAGCACTGAAGAACATGTAATAACATAGCAATGAGTGTGCTTGACCTAGAAGATTACTATATCTCTTTAGGAGAACTCTTTTTTTGTGTAGATTTGTTTCTTTACAATGCCTGTGACTTGAATTCTCAATTCAGTCAGGCATCAAACCATATGTTTTCTCTTGTTTATGTTAAAAGCAATTACTGAATCTGTGAGGGAGTAGAAATTATTCTAAGATCTTAATGTTCTGAGGCTCTAATTGCATTGCGCAGCCAAGAACATGGTGCCGTCTTTCCACAACAAAGGCACTGAGTGGAAGAAAGTGTAGATAAGTTGGTGTTTCTTTTGCAGCACAAAACAAGAGACCATTAAGAATGAATTTCATAAATTCATACTCATTTTTCATCTAGTAATTGGCTATCTGCTGATAATCTCTCATCCACTGAGGATGATGAAACAGATTCTAGAGGAATATAAAATCCAGGATTTCTGTGAGATGGTCAATAACAGGAATAGAGATGAGACAGGGTAAAATACAAAAGTTCTTTCCCATAAAGTAATTAACCTGTGTTTCAAGAAACAGAGGAAGCTGCTAGCTGGGTTTCAGCTCGAAAGCTGTGTGACTGAAAGCACCCCTTGTATGCAGTAAAGTCTCTGAGGAGTGGCAAATCCCACCATGATGTGATTAATTCCTAGCACTGGTTTCAGTGTCTGTTCAGATGTTTCACATATAGCACTTGATATGTGGGATCCTCTTAGGTGAATCACAGATGCATAGTTAAAAAGGACTAGTCATCTCATCCATCAATCAGCAAGGATGAGTATGTTCTCAGAAACGATTCCACTATGTAGCTGGTATTATAACAGGATCTTTCTAAACTTCAGCTTAATTTTTTTACTGTCTGAATTTTATCGCTTACTCCAGTTGAGTCTCAGAAGGAACTTTTCCTAGTCTTGCTTAGCCAGACTTCCTGCTTGGCAAAGAACTTATTTGGCAAGGCCAAAATCTGTTACTGAATAGGCTATTGCTTTAGCCTAAACCCATACCACGAAAATCTGAAATCCTGCAGAGCCTTGCAAAAGAAAAAAAGAAGGGAGGTGGAGAAAGGACAGACCGCCCCAGACTTCAGTGGAAAATATCCCCTTTCTTATCTGAAAGGCCACAAGCAGTGTTACTGGTGATTTCTGTCTAAAACCCTCAATGTGCTGTGTTCTTTAAGTAAGCTCACCTCAAGGGACTAGGGACATGACTTCAGCGTACAGTAGAAGAGGGTGAAGAGACATACCCGGCTAGGACTTCCACATGATGTAATGCCAAGTTATGTAGAGGCATGAATTCCTAAAAGCTGTAGATCACCACCAGAAGGCAGTTGGCCCTAGCTAGTTAAGTTTACCTGCAAGGCTAATTACCTCATATACAATGCCATACAACTGTCGATACAATGTTTTCAGCTCTGAAGCAGGCTCAGCTGATGGCAGGCTACAGCTTTCTTTGCCATGCAGTCCAGCATACATGTTGGACTGCCTGCTCCCTGAGAAAATAAGGGGTCATCACTTGTCCCACAAAAGTGTCCAACAAAGCCATCCAGCCATAGGCTCACTTTCTCTCTCCAGCCTAATATTTCCCTAACTGTCTAAGCAAAATGGAGCAACTTCAACACAAATGCTTGAGAGACATCCAGCTCAAGGGGAACAAACTGTCTGCTAGCTATAGCGCACACTCTTGGGAGAGCAGCTGTGGTTGAAACAGTCACAGCAGGTGAAGGACTTAAATCTGTGTCTTCTACATCCCAGGCAAAAAAAACAGTACAATCAGATACTCTGGTCTTACTCACTCATAGGTGTGTGTTTAGTCTTATAGTCTTGGCTGCATTCTAATTCAGATAATTACAATCTGAATAATTAAGACTGTAACCTATATTTGCAGTTAGAGAAAAATGATATTTCTATTCTTTGAAATTCTCATACTTAACGATATTGTGCAAAGGGTCTGCTGTGCCCTCTACACAATGCACCCGTATTTTGGAAGGAGATGAGTAATCTCTTGAGAGGTGCAATCTGAACCTCCTCAGACATTCAGTAAAAGTTTCTGGCTCCATGTGACTAGCAGTGTATGATGTATTTTTACCTTTTTGTTTCTCAGTTTCTATGAGTGTTTTAATTATTTCTCTAATGGGCTAAGCTAGAAAAAGTGCAAAGTATTCTGGAATTGCTAAGTTCAGCAAAGACTGGGCCATGCGAACTGGGTTGCAGATCTCTGTAGAGAAATGTGTGATTAAGAGAGGAAAAACAAGCTAGGCTGGGATTGAAGAACTGAATTTGAATATGGGAGGGAGAAGTTAAAAAGGAATCCTTAAATAGCTGAGATAAGCTTTAGTATCTTTATATCTTTATTTGAACTAGACTGTTGAACATTCATAGCCTGTCTATCTGACATCTATGCCCCTTGAGATACGCCTTGTATAATTCATCACTTAGGGAGTAATGCATTTGTAAGAGTTGATGTAGATCTATCCTTCCTGAGCTAACTAATACCAAACAGTGACTTTCCTCATGTATAAGGGAAAGAAACTTTGCGGGAGTGCACTTAACACATTCCATTTTGTCCCAAGACTGTCAAAAAACTGTTTAGTGCAATACTCTTTTTGTGGCATTGGCTAGCAGTTCCCACTTGCTAGATAGTGGTGTGCAGAGTTTATTATAGTACCAGATCTATCAGACTAACAAGACAGTTTTTAACTCCTTCCATTATCTCTGCCTCTCCTACCCATTCCCCTAGGGAAACTTTTCATTAAATTCTTGTAACAATTAAAGAAGGGTTGGTTATAGAAAGCAAACTGGCTGGAGTATGAGTCCCAGTTAAATATTTATGTGTATAAACATCTTTATCTTAATGTATCTTGCAAAAGATAGGAAGAGGGACTTTTTACTGATGGGACTTACAGGTACAACAGACAGCAGATAAACTGCAGACTCTATTGCTAGTTCTCATATCCATTTGTATATCACTGAATTTGCTCTCATATCATCTTTGAAATCTGAGATGACTCAGACATAGATCATTTCTTGTAAATTCAGTGTAAGTTGGCTGAAACTTTAACATCTGAAGGAGTCTTAATAGCTTTCCAGATCTGACTTGTTCAAAATGCTGTTCAGACATGACCTGCTTAATCCTTCCAACAGTTCAGTAAAATGTTCAGCATATATAAGTAATGTTTTAGAGGTGAACAAATAACTCCTAATACCTTATTTATTGCCAGTTGTACATTTCTGCAAATTAAAAGTTTGTGAACACATTGCAAATATTTTAGACATGCATTATTTAGAAGAATTTGGTAAATTCCTGAATAAAAGTTTTCTTTACCAATTAATCACAAATGATTGGAAAAGTAGTATGCAGGAACCAAAAAATGATGTAGGGTTTGTTAGCAAAGAAGATCATGTGGTACTGTGTCATGTGATGATTTATATGTATATAAATCACCAACATAGTACAAAATTTGGAATTTACAATTGCATAAAGCATTGATTTTTTTTTTCTGTATAGAATTTCTGTCCAGCTAATATCTCTTTCTGGTAGATTGTGTCACCTCAAACATCCCTCAGAAGGCAACCCAAAAGGCTGCAACTAAATGTGAGCACATTTTCAAAATTATATTCAAGGTAATATTTTTTTCTTAACTTCAGTAAGTTATTGTCACTCAATATTACTAAAGGAAAGGCAAAGCAAATAAATCACAAGTAATATCAGCTTTTGGTCAAGAAGAAACATATATTCTCAAACACAGCTGTGTTATTCTAGATATATAATGAAAGAAATAAACTTCCATATGTAATTGAACTCTTACCAACTGTGTAATAATATCCCAAATGAGTGTTTATTTTTCATTTCTAAAATATTGGCTTTCATTGTTACTTAGGCCAAGTTGTTATGTAGGCAATGGATGTGTGGTCTAGTGTGACAATTCCCAGTTCTAAGATAAACACACTGTTTTGTAATAGCATTCAGCTCCTCCCTTATCTATTTCTCTATCAGAAATTCAGGAACATGGAAATGCACAAAACCAGAGTTTCTGCCACACTGATTTTATGAAATCTATATTCTGTGCATCTGTTCCAGCCTCACACAAAACTCCTGCCTGCAGAGTCACCAAGAATTACCTTCTTTTGCTTATTTATATAGAGAAAGCAATTTCTCTCGGAAGTCATCATTTATTTTCCTTGACAATTCCCACATAAATTATGTGAAGCTCAGAAATGACAAATGCTTTCCTAACTGCCACCTAACTCACTCCAAGTGATCTCCAAG
>VZTL01073231.1:0-17670 GCA_013400535.1 Scopus umbretta | reverse complement strand
TTTTTTTTTGCATATCTTAACACATCGGAAGCAATCCTTTTAAAAAAGAAGTAACTAATGCTTGCTCTCTGTTATTAGAAAATCTTTTAAAATTGAATTTGGTCCGTGGAAACTTTTTAGAGCAGCGGTCTGTCTGTAGTACGTTACTGTATATGTAGGGTAGAAAGGCCACTGGTGGTGGTTGGCTGCTCATTGTCAAAGTGTGCTGCAGCTCTACCTCTGGTAAATACCTGCAGTGTCAGACTGCTTTTGTTAACACAAGCAGCATGAGTTGATGGGTACTTGTAACAGTCGCCCTAAAAGTGGTAGAGGAGAAAAGGGATGCTGGATATACAGTACATCAGTGTTATTCCAACAGAAGGGAGCGCTGGGGAAAGAAACAAGCAAGGGATTTGCAGCGAGAGCAAAGATCTTCGCAAGTAGGGATGAAAACTGATTTCTGTTCGTATTAGTTGCTGTACAGATACATGTAGCCATGCTCTAAAGGTTTTCTGTTTACAGAGAGAAATCAGAAAAGATATGTGTAATTAAGTAAAGAAATACTCATTAATTTTGTGAATATAAAACTTTCCTCCTTCCAGACAAATTGATTTACCATCTAGATAAAGTATAGCTGTTGTCTGGCAGTATTAATAGTTATAAAAATAGTCTTGAGAAAAATGATTGAGTTACCCATAATGTGGTCACATGGGTATTTTGTTGTTGTTTTGGGGTTTTTTTTTGTCTTGTGCTAATGTTAATAGTCTCAGAAGTTTCTGTGCCCTATAAATATTTAAAGCATTGCAGGCTTTTCTTCTTCCACAATGAACGTCACGTGAAAGTTCTACCGTATCTTTTTGTTTGAAACTAATATTAATAGTAGCCAAGTGGCCACAAGCTTTGAAATTTAAATTTAAGTATTGTTATTATGGCATTGTCCCTACTGGGAGGAGAACCACTTTCACCAGCTTGCTGAAAAATCTCATGATGGGACAGAAGACCAGTTTCAGAGTTTAAAGGTAGAACTAGGCAGCAATAGCGTGGTACTTGCCTCTTCCAAAAGAATGGCAGCATTAAGCATGGTGCAAAATAGAATAAGCTACTGGCTACCATAAAGGGAAGACCTGATGAGCTGCTGTTTAGTATTACTTACATTGGCACTACCTACAGTGAGAGGCAGGTGCTGTTAAGAGGGCTGTTTTGTCTAATTAGAAAGTGAGGAAGTTACCTGAATTTGCCACAGTGGAACTGGGCAACTGGGAACTCGAAGTCACACGTGGATTTGGGAAAGCAAACAAACAAACAAAACCCCAAAACCCAAACCTGATGCCTGCACTAGTTTTGAAAAGGACTTGAGCTGTGTTGAAAGTAGAATTACTGATAGTTTATATATCTAAATAAATAATGCAAGTTCTAATACTTGTGGAGTATCTTGTGTTTTACTGTATTCAGTTGACATTGCTTCTGGCACACTTGTATAATTGTCTTATTTGAAACTGGAGCTTTGTAGTTGTAGGTAGTTTGGGGTTAAAAAGGAGCCCAGTGTTTCTAGGCAGAAGTAAACCACTTACTGACTGCCCCTTATTGACATTGTTAGTTCATTTTCCCCCAAAAGTCTTGTATTACAAGGTTGTCTTGTTTGATAATGTATGTGCAACCATGTGCCATCAAATGAAGGTAACTTCTTTAAAGGAGTTTTTAATACATTCAGGGTAATTGTGTAATAAAATCTCTGTTTGTGTTCTGCCGTGCTTAGCACGTGAAAAGCATGGCAAAGATGAAAACAGTGCTTTTTATGTTCAGAGTTGAATTTTGGAGATAGACATCAGACAAGACCACTTGTCACCAACAGGGGCGTAAATTCCCTTCCATCAGTTGTTTCGCGGCTTTTTTCTTTCGCAGTGGTAAATAACCTGCGTGACTTTAATCAGTTTACTGTCCTGAGCTCTGCACAGCAGCTTCGAATCTGAGCGCCTCTTGTTGCTTCAGCTGCAGCTGAGCCGGTAGGAAGTGTGGGAGAACACCAGTTATATATGAAAGGTTAATTTACAAGGACTTACACTAATCTCTGAAGGTTATTCAAAGAGTAAATTTGGTGTCTTCTTCCTTTACTTAGGCAACATGTCTGGAGTTTGTTCCCACATCCCATTCAAAGTGTCATAGAAATTAGGACTTGTCTGAAGGATGTGGCTTGCCCAGCAGGAGGGTGGATGTGTGGTGGAGCTAGTGTTAAGATTCAGGACATCAGAGGGATGTGTGGTGTAACCTAGATAGATGCTTCAGAAAGAGATCTGGGAAAACACTTTCAACCTATTTTTTTAATCTCTTCCACCTGACTATATGGTCAGGGCTTGTGGGCCAAAAGGTTCCAAGCTTTTGAAGTTAGAAACGTTCCTGACCCTGAAAGGGCAAAGAAGAGTCTTGCAAGTAGGCTTTCTAGTACACAAAAATGCTTTATTCTCCAAAGCTCAAACTTTGAAGTAACTGAATATTAGTAGGCTCCCTCTCTCTCTATCTTGCAGTGTTCTAATGAAAGCAAACTGCTGCCACTGTTTTATTTTTATATTCAGCTTTATTGTTGCTTTCTAAACTTCAGAATCCTTGTTTCTGTGGGCAATTGTTTTTATTCTCAGGTATGAAACTAACTGATCTTCAGTTGCACGTTCCATGTTGTCACGAGTTTTTTGCACGATTAGCCCAAATGCTTTTTTTGTCTGCCTGTTACCAGAGTCTTTTCTGTGTGGAGTGCATTCTCATTCTCATCACTCCAAGCATGGCCTTAAAGAAAAGTTTATTTTTGTTATCATTAAATTTGTGTCAGGTATTAGTTCCTGCGGACCCCAATAGCTTGCAAGCGTGCTTCCCTGTCTTTAGTTCTTTCTGTTTTTTACATTCTCCATGTTCTCCCTTTTGTCTTGCCTTTGCTGAACTCCGTTTTTAAGAGAGAATGTAGTGTAATCTGGAAAGTGGTGTTGCTGCTAAGCCTTCTGGCTTAGCATGTAGAATTTTGTATTAAGTTAATTTAACCTAATAGGTTTTGTTTTCACGTTTGTCAAGTCACAGTGCTGTCACTTGTTTAATGTGCTCGAAAATTGTTCTGGTCTGACCATGCTCTTCAGTTCGCGTTCCTGCTGGTTCATGTGTCCTTTGTGTCATACCGATACACAGCCAGTTGAACTAGCTCACTGCTCAGGCAGGAAAACGTGTATGTGTTGTTGTTCCTTGGCAGAGGTAGTGTTTAAGATCAGTGAGCTGGTGCTGACTCCTGCACGGCTGTCTAGGCACCGGTGTTGGTGCAGCGGGGTGTGTGTGGCTGGGGAGGAACCCCTTGCTTGGTTTGTGCTGAGCGTAGTCAAACTGTGTGCTGGGTCGGAGCTGATTGCACGTGACAGTGGGGACAGGGGGTGTGCGAGACCTCAGTCGCACGAATTCGTAATACCAGGTAGAGAATAAATAACACCTGAATTTGCGCTGGCTTTTGAATCAAATCAATGTCTAAGCCTTCGTTGTAAGTTTTGGAAAAAATAAAATCGTCCATGTAGCTTGACACTGCATCTGCTCTTAAAGTGTTGTCACTTGTGATTTGCAGTGAAAGTGCATAGTCCCTATAGAAATGTTATCCAATTAGAAGTCAAATTCCCCAGTTCCTTTTGGGTCACTGTGAAATAATTGTTCTAAAATGAATCTAAGTGTGTACTGATTGTATTTTGGGAGAGTTAATTACCAACTGTGTGGTTCAGGGATTTAGTGCAAGAAGAGGAAGAACAGTTGATGGAAGAAAGGAAAAAAAGAAAAGAAGACAAGAAGAAGAAGGAAGCTGCTCAAAAAAAGGTATGTTGAACACTAAAAACCTGTGCTTGTGGGTTACTTGCATTTCATCACTAGTAAATACTCTTTTAGCTGTTGTTATTCAAAAGTGTTTTCTTTTTAATTTAATGTTTTAAGCTTTAAATGTATTGTCAGTTACTTAGTGGTAACTGAAGTGCTGAACATCGTAATTGGCTTTGTGTACAGTTTCTTCAGAGATTAAATGCCCTTCTGAGATGACCATTCTTTTTCCTGATTGTCAGTTGAAGTGGTTTCAAGTTGGAAAACTTCTTCAATGTTAGTGCATTTATTAGTAGAATGAAATTACCAATTTTTTTTTAAAGATAGTGGCTTCCAGCTTTATCCTTACTTTAATATATCTTCTTATCCTTCAGTGTGGAAACATACGTGTCATAACACAATTTGCATTAGGGAAGGTGGATAAAAATGAAAATATTGTCAGCAAGGGTGTTTTGGGATGGAAGCATCACAGAAATGCTTGTAAACATTTCAGAATTCCTGTTTCCTGTCAAGTTATTAATCACGGACCTCGATTCTAAATATTGACCCTAAGCTTGAGAGGAGCTTGCAAATCTGTTTTTAAAAACATGTCCATTTCAGGCTTGTATTTCCTAACTGGTGTGAAGTGAACCTGCTTAACAGTTTTTCTTCAGTTCCATTGACTAATGCTAGATAATTATTATATAGACAAAAAATCAGTAGTCATCTCTCCCTGTTTGTTGGCCTAAATAAAGGTGTTTGTTGTGCACAAAATGTGTACAAAATTAGCTATGTCTAATCTTGCAACAAATCTAAATGAAATAGTCCTGCTGGGATATTCCTCGAAGAGGTATTTGCTCATATTTCAGAATGACAGGTTCTTTTCAGTAGCTGACAGCAAAGCTGCATCATAATTTTTGGACCTCAGTTGTAAATTTATGACTAATTTTCCTCTTGGAATTATTTTTTAATCAGAAGTTGTAACGGGAAAGGAGCTGGTTTACTTGTAGAATTTGAATCTCTTAAATAAGTTCTTGTTCATAGCTGACTTTCTCTTCCAAAATTCAGTATTTTCGTGAGTTTGAAAGGTGTGTTTGAGAGTGAAGTTTGTAGAAGAAATAAAAGCATAAATATTTCTTTGAAAGTGAAGAGACTAGACCTTAGCCTAAAATTGAAAGTTTTGCTTACAGTTCTCCTGCTATGGAGCACCTGCTAGATTCTTCTTCAAAAGCCACAGGTCTTTCCTGATGTGCTGTATTTGCAGAGTAGCGAAGCGCTGAGCGCGTGGCCTTCATGTATCGGGGATTTAAGCAGCTTCTGTGGACAGAGAAGTAGGATGCCACAAGGATGTTCATGTGCGTTCCCGAAGAAGCTTAGACTTGATCTAGATTAAAGAGAATATACCTCTGAAAAACCATGGTAACAAACAACTGCCATTTAACTTAGCTGTTGTTTTTTTTTAAAAAAAAAAAAAAAAAAGTCCTAGTACAGATGTGGCTTGATTCTAGACTAAAATGAGCACTTGTTAATGTAGGTCACAAGGAAGGCAGAACCCCTTTTCTCTTCTGTTAATATTTGTGAGTAGTTTCATATTGACCAAAATTGCTGCTCTTGTTTTGTAAGTTAACTTTTTCTGTTAGATCTCTCAAGAATGTACTGTTTTGTATTATCCGCCACAGGCTCTCTAGCAAAAACTTTAAAGCATTTAACCAAGTGCACCAAGTACTGATATATCTTGGAATTCCCTAGCTAAAATATGTTTAAATTTTTTTTTCTTTTAGAGAATAGCACCTTAGTATAAAAATCAGTCAGTGTCCTTATCCTATGACCCTTTCCCTTTGCTGATCTCTGAGTGCTGTGGATAGTCAGAAACAGTAAAAAAATTTTGAAAAATTCTAAGTTTTCTCATTTTCCTGTTCATGGGTCATGTGCCAAGCTAATGAATTGATTTTTTAACTCAAGTCACAATTGGGGGGCGGTGAGATTACAAGCTGTCCAGGGTAAGCTCTAAACACGGGCATAGGCATGGCAAGAACTGAAGGGGCATCATGTAATTGTACTGTGGAAGGAAAAGCTAGTGCTTGGGTTTTCTGTATGCTGTAGTTTTTTAATAATTGGAACTAAAAGGAGTAGTAGGAGAACAGCAGCAATCACAGAGGTGTGACACTTAACAGAACATACCTTCCCCAAGCTGAGTAGTGCTTGCACCCTGATGCTGAGCAGCTTCTGTGGGACATCAGCTGTTGTGTTCATTTACCTTTTTATGATCGTATAAAAGTGTGGTTTGAACGCTTGGTTCCAAGCCAGCTGCTGTGCATACAGTACCCAGGAGTTTGAAGTGCATACGAAACCTACCAAGTCTTCAAATTAAATTTTTTAACCAGATTCGTTGAACAAAGAGCATAATGAAAAGTTGTGGCGTTATGTAGTGGCCCCAAGTACAGCAATTGCCTTTTGGAAGGTGAGGAGGAGGGCCGGTGGTGTTGGAGCAGTCAGGGTAATAAGGGTGAGAGAGGCAAAATTGGAAATGAACGTGGTGTGGGGTTGTTTGGTACGCTCATGTAAGCAGCCATTGGCTTTATTTTGGCTTTCTTAATGCCAGGGGCTGATGCATTACTGTTAGTAGAGTGGATTTTCTTCAGAAGAGATTTTGCAGTCTTTAGCTATTTTTAGCAATCTCTAAGAGCCTAAATGAAGGGGGAAAAAAAAAAAAAAAAAGCTTATGCTCAGGGATTCTTGGGAGCATGAAGCTACATTTTGAACTACTGGACAGTATAACAAATTTTTGTATGTATCCTTGCCTTTGTCAGCTTAAGAAGTTGAAAAAGAGGGGTTTTCTGTTAATGTACTCTTGATTTCTTTAAGAGAAGTGAGGATATGGCACTGAAGAGTCATTAATAAAGTTTCAGTAGTCAGCTCTAACAGTGCTGATGTCTGAATCTAACAAGAGTCTTATATGAAATCAGTGAATCAATAAATTTTTCTTGCCTTCACATGCGCTCTTTTTTTACTCTCCTCAAGGTTTTAATTATAGACAATCATAGCTTAAGTATTACTGCAGATTTATTGCATACTATGTATATATGCAATAGCATAACTAAAATGGGTTGTATACAGCTACCAAAGTGACTATATCAAATTAAATCTCATTTTGCTTTGGTGATTGTGCCTTTTAAAAGTGGTAATTAAGACGACTCTAGTTTCAGATAGGAAGAACTACGATTTGTGTTTTGAGAGGTCCTTTATGAAGTCAGTTTCGCTATGTTTTATAGTTAAAACCTCACAATTAAGGTGCACTTCAATACAAGACACGTTTCACTCCCCATTTTTATCCTATGATAAAATTTTATTCAAATAGATCTCTCATCTTGGCCATATCACAGGTGTAACCAGTTGAATCTTGGAAATGAAAGACTTAAAGCTTTTACATGGACTTTCTTCCTTTAAATTTCTAGGCCCCTCCCTCTTCTTCCCCTGCTGTATTTTGCGATAAAAATGGTAGAGGTTCCTTGCTTCCAGGCACAGTTTTTAACTCGCTTCAAACATCTTAATTTGCAAGTTGAATTCAGTCTGTTTCATGTAGTTATCTTTCAAATTAATTTTGTCTTCTGTAACATTTAAACAGCTTTCTAGGCATAAGGAATAATAGGCATGGGTTGGTTAGAAAGACCTTCTGAAGTAGATAATTAAATAACTTTAAAACACTTTAAAAGAGGAAAGTCAAAAGCTAATGTTGCTTTATGAAGTGGCACGTGCACATGTGGTTTTTCTGTTATCTGCGCGAATCACTGACACTTCTCTTTTCTTGTTCTAGGCCATTGAACAAAAAATCAAAGGTAAGTTACTTTAGAGTTATTTCTATTCTGGATATTATTTCTGCATTTTTAAATACGTTGAATCAAATGGGTTCTCACCTGAAAGCTCTTCTCAAAATAAAAGATGGGATCCTTGAAACTTCAGTTGCACTTTCTCAAACAGTGACCACAAAAGACTAGAAGAGTAATGGCTAAGGGTTTATTCCAGGGATTGGAGGCTTCTGTTCTTCCCGTCTTCCATTCTTAATTACTTACACAGCACCAGGCATATACGTAATACCTTGAGTTCTTTCCCAAATTTACTTTTTTTCCTTCCCCTTTTATTACTTTGTTTGAAAAGTACACAAACACTCTAACACTTCAAGTATGACCATGTATATATATATAGATGCACATAACGGATCTGTTTGAAACTTAATTTCCAAATATTCGAAGTGCAACTGGGGTTGGAAGTGATTGATAGGCAAGTAATTGATATGTCTAGTTTTAACTAACTGTTGCATGTGGAGAGTTCATCCTGACGAAAATGATCGAGATGACAGTATCTGAAAGCTGTAATTTCGATGTTCAGTGGCAGGCTGGGAGCGCTGCAGTTATTTTCAATGTTTGTGGTTTTTATATAGATCTCCATTCCAACCGGCTTCTGTAAAGGGGGAAAAAAAGATTTTTTTTTTTCACTTTCTTTTTAATTCTAGCTCATAACCTGTTAGTTGAGAAGTGGATAATANGGGAAGATTGAGTAGGGCCGATAGGTTTTCCGTGTGTGAGGATGCTCTGCGGGGGGAAGGAGGGCAGCCTGGCTTCTGTGTCTTGGGGGGTTCTTCTGCGTGATGCTTTGAGGAGGCTGATGGTTTGGTTATGGAGTATTGATCCCTTGAGGGCAGAGGGAGCTGCCGGAGCGTGGTGGCTGCGGGAGCATTAGTGCACCGCTCCTACAGCCGATGTCGGTGATGGAAGCTTATGTTCTGTATGCAGAACCATCCTGTGGGTTTCATTGAACTGACTGTAGGGCCTGGCCCTTCCCACCTGACTCTGGTCCCTGAAATCAGCTGGGAATTTTGTTTGTCTTTAGGCAGGGGACTGGATACTTATTATTGAGTGCTGGAGGAGTGTTACAGTTAATAAATGCTCTTGTTTTTTAAAGCACCCTTTTTCAAGCAGTGCGTGGACTTGCATTTGAAGTACAGGCTAAGCATTTGTTTTCTTCTGTATATTCGTGCCATAAGGCTTCTAAGATAATATACCAGATTTAAAGAATTGTGGAAGTGTTTGATTTTATTCTGAAGTAATAAGATATATCTGAAAAGATAGTGAAGAAGGAAAATGATAAAATACTTTGCTGTAAATAATAACATCCATTTTGAATGAACGTTTAACCTACGCACTTACGCTGCACTGGCATCTGTGTGTCACATCAGGGTTGAGGCTGCAAAAGCAAATGGCTAAAAATAGCGTGAAGACAGGAGGGCAGTAGTTCTGCTCAGTAGGCTACCTGATGGTAATCTTCAAATTGAAAGAAAATGCCTTTCTTTTGAACCCCCTTTCTTTGGAGGCCTAATGTTTACTGATGGAAGTATTAAGTTCCAACTTTAATGTTACATTATTATGGAAAGGGTCTTTTGGGAAGTTTAGCAGGAACTTAGAGTTGTCAAAGAAACACGAGCTGGCAGTCCTTCTGAAGAAGTACTGACATTATGGGATTCAGATACGCAACTTTTTGCAATGGTTTCTACAGGAACAAAATTTGTTGGTTATGTTGCACGTAGCACTTTCATTGTTTCAACAGTTTTGCCTACTTGTATTCAGGATGCAAATTAATGTTTCATTAGTTTCCAAGTTTCCATCACGTTAATGTCTTAAANATGGCTAAGGGTTTATTCCAGGGATTGGAGGCTTCTGTTCTTCCCGTCTTCCATTCTTAATTACTTACACAGCACCAGGCATATACGTAATACCTTGAGTTCTTTCCCAAATTTACTTTTTTTCCTTCCCCTTTTATTACTTTGTTTGAAAAGTACACAAACACTCTAACACTTCAAGTATGACCATGTATATATATATAGATGCACATAACGGATCTGTTTGAAACTTAATTTCCAAATATTCGAAGTGCAACTGGGGTTGGAAGTGATTGATAGGCAAGTAATTGATATGTCTAGTTTTAACTAACTGTTGCATGTGGAGAGTTCATCCTGACGAAAATGATCGAGATGACAGTATCTGAAAGCTGTAATTTCGATGTTCAGTGGCAGGCTGGGAGCGCTGCAGTTATTTTCAATGTTTGTGGTTTTTATATAGATCTCCATTCCAACTGGCTTCTGTAAAGGGGGAAAAAAAGATTTTTTTTTTTCACTTTCTTTTTAATTCTAGCTCATAACCTGTTAGTTGAGAAGTGGATAATAATTGCATAAGTGATCATGTGGAGTGCTTGCTGAATCCCTGTTTTCTGGGAACATTGGGTTTAATTTAATACTTGCTTGAGCAGTGCTAGAAACAGGAGCTCAGAAGCCCCGCTTAGCGGAGATGCAATTACTGTTGGAAAAATCAAAAAGTGTTTGAAGTGCTGTTCTGGCATGAAGGTAGTAAGATGGAAAAGGACATACTGCGCTTGAGAAGAGGCAAAGAAACAAATGAAAGTGTCCATTTCTGCGGTGTGCGTTTGAAGAAGCATCCTAGTTCGCATGTGGTTGAAATGGAGGAGGCAGGTTCTCCACATAAAAAATGCGCCAGTTCTACTGCCGAGGACTGCAGTATCAATTACCAGGTATCAGGAGACACGTTTATGTCTGGTTTATTTAAGTGCAATGTGTACTTTAGTGTGTGTGTTTAAAGGGGGGGGTGGGGGGGAAGATTGAGTAGGGCCGATAGGTTTTCCGTGTGTGAGGATGCTCTGCGGGGGGAAGGAGGGCAGCCTGGCTTCTGTGTCTTGGGGGGTTCTTCTGCGTGATGCTTTGAGGAGGCTGATGGTTTGGTTATGGAGTATTGATCCCTTGAGGGCAGAGGGAGCTGCCGGAGCGTGGTGGCTGCGGGAGCATTAGTGCACCGCTCCTACAGCCGATGTCGGTGATGGAAGCTTATGTTCTGTATGCAGAACCATCCTGTGGGTTTCATTGAACTGACTGTAGGGCCTGGCCCTTCCCACCTGACTCTGGTCCCTGAAATCAGCTGGGAATTTTGTTTGTCTTTAGGCAGGGGACTGGATACTTATTATTGAGTGCTGGAGGAGTGTTACAGTTAATAAATGCTCTTGTTTTTTAAAGCACCCTTTTTCAAGCAGTGCGTGGACTTGCATTTGAAGTACAGGCTAAGCATTTGTTTTCTTCTGTATATTCGTGCCATAAGGCTTCTAAGATAATATACCAGATTTAAAGAATTGTGGAAGTGTTTGATTTTATTCTGAAGTAATAAGATATATCTGAAAAGATAGTGAAGAAGGAAAATGATAAAATACTTTGCTGTAAATAATAACATCCATTTTGAATGAACGTTTAACCTACGCACTTACGCTGCACTGGCATCTGTGTGTCACATCAGGGTTGAGGCTGCAAAAGCAAATGGCTAAAAATAGCGTGAAGACAGGAGGGCAGTAGTTCTGCTCAGTAGGCTACCTGATGGTAATCTTCAAATTGAAAGAAAATGCCTTTCTTTTGAAGGACAGAGTAAACTTTTTTTTTTCCCCCTTTCTTTGGAGGCCTAATGTTTACTGATGGAAGTATTAAGTTCCAACTTTAATGTTACATTATTATGGAAAGGGTCTTTTGGGAAGTTTAGCAGGAACTTAGAGTTGTCAAAGAAACACGAGCTGGCAGTCCTTCTGAAGAAGTACTGACATTATGGGATTCAGATACGCAACTTTTTGCAATGGTTTCTACAGGAACAAAATTTGTTGGTTATGTTGCACGTAGCACTTTCATTGTTTCAACAGTTTTGCCTACTTGTATTCAGGATGCAAATTAATGTTTCATTAGTTTCCAAGTTTCCATCACGTTAATGTCTTAAATAATTTATTCTGTGCATGAGCTGAAGATAAAATACACGAGTATAGGATCTCTAAATAATTCAGAATTATGTTCCTTCTTTCAGAAAAGTAGCTGGTTAAGTGGTGGGGGTGGGTAGGGAGGTTACTGTTTTTAAGCGTAGTTTGGATGGCTCGAAAAATGTTGTTTTACGTAAGGGAGAAATTGTTGTTGTACCAGCTGAAGTAGCTACTGGTGTTCATGTAAGATTATAAGACTACTTTCCAGGAAGTCAATAGTGCTGATTTTTATTTTTTTTTTTCCCCCCTCCTGTTCAGGATTGGGAATGGAAGTAATGAAGATGCTAATACAAATGTTTCTGGTACAAGTAGCTTTTTAATACTGTAGTATTGCTATTAAAAGTGCATGTATGTCATTCCTGTGGATTTCAAATATTCTAACCTGTCTAGTTTTATAAATCTGGTTTTTTTAAAAGAGGGAAGAGGCAGTTCATAGGAGTTAGAGATGAATGTGTTAGTTTGTAAGTGGAAGGTTTCTCTGTTTGTGGGGCAGCTAGCGTAACGAATTCATACATTGACAAGTGCCCTCCAAGTGCTCTTGTACCAGGTATTTTAGGAATAAATAAGTATAATTTGAAAGTCCTTATTTGTTGAGAATACTGTAGAATTGTCAGTTGTTGTGGTATTTCTTCTAGCTTGGCAAAATAAGTATTTTTCCTGTGTTTAATGTCAGTACTATTAAAGACAGATAAATGAATCCATTTACCCTGAATTTCTCCTAAAACCGGACTCTGCAAACTGCACTGTGACCACAAGTAGCTAATGATAAGCCAAGCACTAAAGTAAATGCTATTTCAGAAGAATGTTTGAGTTTTGTTGTATATGCTCACTTCAGTAATCATGGTGTACTTCTGCAGAATGAGATTTCATTATGAGATGGAACGTGTCTTTGCACACACGTTAATATATGTCCATAATACCCATGTGAAGTAATTTATAGAATTTGAGCAGTCATGTTTATGTTGATGCCAGTGTTGTGGTTAGTAGCTGGGAATGCTTTTGTGCTTTGCGGAACAGTACGAGCTAGAGCCGAAAGCATCTGTCAGTCTTCAGTTCTGAATTCCCCTGCTTTGTAGAAGGCAGAGGCATAAACTCCTACTTTTATTGCAGAACAGAATAAACTTTGAATCAACCACTGAAACGGAAAGTGCTTTTAAAAATAGCTGGGTGTGGAATTGAAATCTTTGACTCATATTTCCCACCTTGGAAACTTCTTATTCATTTTCTTCTCTGTGAAGCAAAACTGCCTGAATACACTAACTCGTCTGTTTTTTGTCGGGGTTTTTTTTTGTTTTTGTTTTTTCACTTGCCTAACTATGCTTTTCCTGATTGGAAAAACTGTTACATTAGCTGTTAAATCTTGAAAGCGAATAGCGAAAATGAACAGACTAAGAAATGCTTGCTGTTAAAATTACCCCTAGGAATGGCATACAACTTACCTTTGTGCGGATCTTCAGGGGTTAATGAATTGGCAAACAGTTAGATATTTTCCAGATCAGCTAGCTGAGCTTACAGCTGCGGCCATTTTTCCACAACGAAAATTCTAGCACTACATCTTACGTGTGTCAGCTTGAAAGCCAGACTTCCTCTGTTTGCCCTTCAGCATTCCAGCACTGACAACTCTTTGGGGCATGACACGCAGGGAGAGCGTGTTACAATACATTTTTAAGAGGTCAGCTTCAGCAGCAGCGAGAAGCAGCAGTCAAATGACGGCTTGGTGCTGTTCTTTGTGTGGTTTAGTAGGCGATTTGATCTTCGTACGCTGATTTTGCGCCAGTGAGAAACTTTTCCATCTGCATTAAAGTTATTCAAACAGCTGCCATTTTTTTATTGGAGGGGGAGTTTAAGTCACTGGGCCCCTGCTCCAGGAGGAGTTGGCAGGCAGCACTCCTGGAGCAGTAAAATGACACCATGCTTCTCCTCCATTTTCTAATGAAATCTGCAGAGTGGGAAAGCAACACAAGTTGGAAGCGTCTTTCTTTGGAATCGCTCTGTAAACTGTAACTTCACCATCCCCTGCTTTGTGGGTTTCAGCAGGTTTGTTCTTTATGACAATCTGTCAGTTTTAATATTTGTTTCTGTAAACTCGCTGTTACTAGTCAAGTAAATTAACTGTGATAGACTGCAAGTCTGTTAACATGCTCTTTCTGCCTTAATATGATTCAAAATAAGACTGGTGTGCAGAACAAACTTTTATTAAACAAGCACCTTGTTTATAACAAAATACTAAGATAATGATTAAGGGGTGTTGGAGTTTATAGTAGCCATATTGGAATATTAATTTATTATTTAGTCCTCTGAGAAGATGTGGACCAGAAAATGTTGGACAGGATGAATTGTATAGCTTAAAACTTAGTCTGTGGTACTTAAGGAAGCGAAGGCAAGGGAGTTCTGTTGCAACTCTGATTAATTTCAGTTTAAAATTAATATACTAATGTGAACTCTGCATGTTCTTTAGTATTATCTGGTAAGATTTCTATGTGGTTTGCTGATCATAGTAGAAAGAATTACCATATTTACTAAGGAAATTAATGCATAGAATATATGAGAAATCATTTTCTTAAACTGTTTGTGAAGTCTTGTTCGTGTCGTAGCTTAGGGGCTGGCTTGGCAGAAAGTAGCTTGTTTATTAGCTGGGCTCTTTTATAGTTGAAAGTGATTCGATAACGGAATCCAATGGACTTGCAGGTAATAATACGCACTTTGTCTTTTAAGTAGCTTTGACTAGGAAAGTAAAGTATTAATGTTTCTGCATTACAGTACTGCCCTAAATATGCTACCGCAACTCTGGACGTCCCGTGGAATGTCATATAGAAATGATTTTGCTTTAACTGAGAGGAGCAATTGTATATGAACGGCAGTAGCGCTGTAGGAGAACGGAGTCTCTCTCATTGACCGTGTTATGGGGTGTTGTATGTTGGATTAAAAATCTCTTCAAGCGAGGGGTACTTTCCACTTAAGCTGACAATTAAAAATAAATTAAAAAAAACCCCAAACTTAAATACAGCGTGCAGCAGGCTGAAGGATGTATGTGTCCCTAAGCGGTGCCATTACTGTATGACTACTTTGTTGGCTTGATAACGAAATACTGGCTGCAAAAAGTGGTTGTTTTCTGCGTATCACTGTCAGCACACCTCAGTTGTAGGCTGAACTATGCTTTAAACAGGAAAGAGTAATTAGCGGGAATCAGTTGCAGCAGCATGCATATTGATAGATCAAAAAGTTAAGATTTGTGCCGTAGTTAAACAGATTGTGGTATGTCAAGAATTTTTTTTTTTAAATTTCAAAGCTCGTTGCAGTACTTAGACCACAGAAATGGGCTAGGTGCTCATGCATTAAATTATTGACAAATTCTTAGCTATTTGCTAAAATAGCCCCCCTTAGTAATTTTCAGTTAATTACTTTAATTTAATGAAATTAATACAATATTATTAATATATGATANAAAGTAAATGATAAACTGGTATTGAAACAAAACCAAAAAATTCAAAAAGCCCCAGAAAACTACATTTTCAGTCATTTAGTAACGATATTCCTGCTGCTGACACGCCACGAAATTGTTAAATGGAACACAGCAGGGAAATGGTTTAAGGATGCTGCTCTTAAGCCACAAGTCGTGTGCGTTTAGATGCTGCCAGCGTACAAAACTCTTCTTGAAAATAAATACAGCCTTATAGTAACTGAAACCTGTTTTGTCGTCAGGCGCCTCCTCGCCCAGCAGCGCAGAGCGAGAGCCCTTGCTGGTCCCGAGCAGTAGTGCCTGCCTCAGTTTCCCCCTTTCTAGCAGGCAGGGTCGGTCCTCTTCTGTAGCCTGCCACCACCTCAGAGGTGCCGTTGGAGCAGTTTGATGGAGCTGCATCCTGAAGCCTTCTCTTGTCGCATCTCAGTGGGGAAAATGTGGGGATGACTTTAACCTGGGTCACTTCTCCCCTCTGGCTGTACAGCCCCAGAAAGGGTTGTGTTGCTGGGGAAGGAGTGACGTGGAGCTGGTAGGAACCTCTTTAAACGTTTGTCACCAGAGAAGTTGCATTACCAAGCTGTGCCCTTGCTCTTAGCAGCAGGAGTGCTGCACAGATTAAACTGTTTTCCTTTCAGTAACCTCTAAAACTGCCGGTGTCATTTTGTGGAGCTCTGAGTAGAGAGGGTGTCTTGACCACGTAGGCAGGTCAGTGCTGAGGGGAGGGAGGTCGCGACTGAGTCTTGAGGTATCTCAGGAAGTTCCACGGTAAATGTAAACATGCTTTACGGATATCTCATCCAAGAAACTTGAAAAGTACACTAGTATATCAATCGTGTACGGGGTTCGAAGTACAGCTTACCTCTTCATAGCAGTTGGGATGAATGGCAGTAGCACCAGGAAGCACGCATCCAGTAGCTCACAGTATTCCTTCCTACCCACTGAGCCCGGTTTACTAACTGGTTACCTACACCTGAACACCCCCTTACTTACCACCTTTGCTTTTGTACTGGTTGGGGTGGAGCTGTTAAGTCGAGGATGTTGCAGTTTTCCCTTTATTCAGCATCCGAGTTTGGTGTGTTTGCTCTCAGTTGACCCCTGCAAATTATTTGACCTTTCTCTTCCCTTGAAGTGGCCGTGCTGTCGAGACCGAAAGATCATTTGGAGTTGCAGTTGCACGTTTGGCACTTTATCAGCGCCGGCACAGTCCTGCTAAGCTGTGTGTAGGGGCTACCTGTGCTATTAGCTTTTCCTGCTGCCAACGGATTGGCTTAAGAGTATTAATGTATTTCGATTTGGATGTTAGGGCTGATAAAGCAGGCAAGTCTTAACAACAAGTTCTATATGTCCTGTTCACCTCTTGTTCTTTTTATGCAAGACCATAACGTTTTTCTGTACATAACTTAAGTTTCCCATTGGAGTAGGATTTTTCGTTTTAGTACTTAAATATTTTTTTAAAATAAAGTTTAAATGCCAAAATAAACTGGCATAGTGCTGATTTGTCAGAAAAAGCTATAGAAAGCCTGTTAGTAGTAGCATACTTTAACTGAGATAACTTTGTTAGGAGTGATAGCAAGACATATTTCTGCTTCCAGATCTGTGCTATTAAAGCTGTGTGATTATGGGATAACTGAGCTTTCAACGGGGAACGAGTTACAGCTTGAATCGGAAAAAATGCTGCCATTGCGTAATACATAAGCACATCTAAGAATATTGACTTAGTCTTCAATTTTTTAAGTTGCTGTTCTTCTGAATAACTTTGTCCAACTTTCTTTTTTTTGGGGGTGGGGGTAGTGCCAGAACAAACAAAGACAAGTGTAAGCCAGCCTCAGCCTGTCACCTCTAACGGCACTTCCACAGTAACCAGCACTAATAATAATGCCAAGCGGGCCACAGCCAACAGTCAGCAGCAGCAGACCTTGCCTCGATACCCTCCTCGTGAAGTACCACCGCGATTTCGACACCAGGAACAGAAACAGCTTCTGAAACGAGGTCAGCAGTTACCAGTTATAGCTGCAAACCTGGGATCTACTCCTAAAGTATTAAACGGCCAGTCAGGAGGCAGCACTGTCACAAATAAACAGCCAGTGACCAACGGAGAAGTGCCGAACAGCAGCAAAAAACAGCCAGGTGAGGGGGAGGTACCTTGTTTTCCTTTAACTAAAATCGAATACTTTAAATTCAATTATCAGTTAAATATTTGAGCTAATATTTAAACTTTAAATGTAAGCTGTAGCATGATGAGATATTTTCCTGTGTCGTAGCTTAATATTACGGGATGGTTTCAGCCATCTTTGTGCTGGTTTCATACTGAAACTCAAGACGTCTTAGTTGCTCATTGTTGCCAGTGGTGTACAGTAGACATGTCTGTTTCTGAACAGATGTTGAAGCCAACGTGACCACTGCTATGTTCTGAATTTCCAGTCTTTATCCTAATAATTGATCCAAGCATGGTCATGGTACAAAGCATCTTTTTTGCATCCAGTTTTGATACACAGATCTCACAAGGAAGCATCTTTCAGACAGTTCCCAGAGTGTTCTGAACAGCATCTCAAGACTTCCCCACCCACCCCCCC